>APFE030354095.1:183053-218441 GCA_000404065.3 Pinus taeda
TAATTGATAAGGAGATGTATAAATAGACCTTTTGGTAGTTAGTTTGTCTGCCCATAAGGCATTGACCAACATTTTGTTCCATGTCTTCTTGTTGTCTTCCGATAGTTTCTTAATCATATTGACAAGGATTTTGTTTAACGAGTCTGCAAGTCAATTACCTTGAGGGTAATAGGCAATGGAATGGCCAAGGGTAATGTGATATTTTTTACAAAAGTCTACCATATCTTGGATTTAAGTTAAGCTACCTTATGAGTAATGTGCTTTTGGGGGCATCCAAATCTTGACATTATATTGATTTTAAGGAATGAGATAATGATAGAGTATGTGGTTTTTCTAGAAGGGATGGCTTTTATCCATTTAGTAAAGTAATCAGTGGCTACCAAAATCCATTTATGTTTGGCTGAGGAGGATGGGTGAATTTCCCCAATGAAGTCTAAACCCCATTGTTGAAATGACATTTCTGTGGATATACGTTTGATAGGTAAAGGTAAAAGCTTCGTTTTACCCTCAAATATTTGGCACTTATGATATGAGGTCACATGTTTCTGGACATTTGCAAAAAGGGTGGCCCAGCAAAAATCAACCCTTATAATGTTATCAACAGTTGTTTTCTAATACAAGTGTCCTCCACAATCTCCTGCATGAAGTTCCTGCATAATTTTGTGAGCTTCATCTTTCAGTAAAAAAGTTAATAGAATGCCACCATTATCTTTCAAAAATCTAACTTTAATTCTAGACAAACCAGGAGGAGCTTGTAAGTTTAGTAAAACAAATATGATATTTTCATACGAAGGTGAATCTGTAAAAGGTTCACTAGTTTGTGGAGTTGCCATCTCTTCTTGATCATCTATATATAAGGCCTGATAGTTCGATTCAACCATGAGTTTAGCTAAACCTTGGCCTTTGATAAGTTTTGTATGCTTTATTTCTATGTCATATTCCAAAATAGTGGCAATCCATTTGCTTGTCTTTCCTTTAGGACCATTTTGTGTCAAATGGTCCTTCACTACTGAATTTGGAACATAAGCAATGATGTGTGAATACACGATGCATACTATGAAATCTTTAATATCTTTCACTAAAGCTAGTGCTTGCTTTTCCATTATGTTTTACTTGAGTGTGGCATCTCTTAATATTTACTAAAAATGCAATAGGTTGCTCATATCCTTGATCATTCTTTTCAAACAAGATTGTTGCGATAGTATGTTTTGATGCAAAAAGAAGAAATTATAAAATCTTTTTGGAAATCAGGACTTATGAGGACTGGAGTTTTCGTAAGGGCTTCTTTGATGGCCTCAAAAGATTGTTTAGCCTCCACTATCCACTTGAGTGCTAAATATTTACTTAACATGTTATTTAGTTCTCTAATTAATTCAACTAAATTTGAAATGAATCTCCTTAGAAAAAAATAATTTTCCCTAAAAAAGACTATAATTCTTTGATGTTTCTAGGATAGGTGATGGTCAAGATTGCCTCTATTCTAGCAGGATCTATTCTAATTCCATATTTGGATATTATGTGCCCCAATATTTTACCTTCTTCTAGACCAAAGAGTGTCTTTTTGGGATTTAAGGAAATACCAAATTTTATGCATTTAATGGAAACTCTTCTTAGGTAATCTACATATTTGTTATCTGATTTAGAAAAGACTGTGATGTCATCTTGGTAAACAACTAGAAAGTCATGGATTTCTTTGGAAAAAGCTATATCCATAGCTCTTTGAAATGTTGCTCCTGCATTCATGAATCCAAAAGGCATCTTCAAATACATGAAAGTACCACAAGGAGTATTAAATGTAGTCCTTCCATGGTCCTCTGGTTGGACTAAGATTTGGTTATATCCAAAAATCCATCAAGAAATTAAATTATAGATGAGCCTACTATCCTCTAAAGAATGTGGTCCATCTTTGGGAGAGGATATTTATCTCTTAATGAGACTTTGTTCAAGTTTTTGAAATCAACACAGAGTCTAACTTCTCCTGTTTTCTTCCTATTAATGACCAAATTAGAGACCCAATGTGAATATCTTATGGGTGCTATGATTTGGGAATCATACATCCCTTTTACTTCCTTTTCAATTGATGGCATAAGAACTGGATTAATTCTCCTAAGATTTTGTCTAAAGGGTTTCTGATCTTCTTTAATGGATATCTTGTGTTGAATTATGCTGGTGTCATAAGACTTCAGGTCTTCATAACTCCAAGTAAAGATATCTTGAAACTCTTTGAATAGATTTATGTATTTAACCTTTTCATTTGGAGGTAAGGATTTTGATATTTTGATAAGCTTGGGTTTTTCTT
Organism: Pinus taeda; assembly: GCA_000404065.3. Taxonomy (NCBI): domain Eukaryota; kingdom Viridiplantae; phylum Streptophyta; class Pinopsida; order Pinales; family Pinaceae; genus Pinus; species Pinus taeda. The sequence goes on from APFE030354095.1 coordinate 185,353, forward strand.
CAGTTCCTATGTTACATTATTCTATATCTTCTCTTAGAGGCTCAATTTTTGGTTTCCTAGCTATATCGTTTGAATCAAACAAATCCTCTAATGGGACTAATCCCTTAGGCAAAAAGTTATTTTTAAGGTTTAGAATTTCAGGATGATCATTCATTATTTATTATATTCTACTTTAGTGAAATTAGTGGGTTTACCTATATCTGAAGAATTTATGACTATCTTAGTAGCTATGTTATTATCTATTATACAATCTGTATTTATATTACAGTTTTGAAACTCTCCCTCAACATTCATGAAATCATAAATTTGAGAATCTTGTGAAAACATCTACCAATATTTAAAATTGTCATTTATAATAGGCCTATACGTCACTTCTGCAGTGTACTGGTGGTTGGGCTGAAAAAGCAATTTGCAGGTACTAGCAAAAGTGGCTAGACTATGAGCCTGCATATTCTATTTCCTCGGAATGGTAGCAAAATCAGTTTCTAGAAGGTCTTTAACCAAATCGAGGACAGTCTCTCTATATTGGCCAAGTCTGGGATTATTTCCAAATTATTCACCTTTTATTTGTTTGATAATCAATTCTGAGTCTCCCATTATAGAAACTCTCTTGGCTCCAAGTATTCTAACCATTTGTAGTCCTAAGATTAGAGCTTCATATTCTGCCATGTTGTTTGTGTATTTAAAGTTTAATCTAAATGCATGACCTTCGTAATGGTTATTTTCCATGTCGTGAATCCACACTCCTGCGCCTGCTCCTAGTCTATACACAGATCCATCAAAATCCAAATGCCATAGAGACTCACGAAAAATGTTTTCACTATCAGGAAGTTTGTATTTTTCTTCTACAGTTGTGATTTCATTTTTATCATGTTCTAAATTGTAGAAGATAAAAGAGTCCATATCAAAATTCATGGAGTATATAGGGAAATTCCGTGGTTTTCTGCACTACTCACCATGTATTTCATCAAGGTATTTCTATAAATTTTTCTTTGTTGACCAAAAATAGATATGGTGCGATATGACATGTCTAACTGTACAAATCCTTACAAATTTTCTCCCCATGAGCGAGATAACAACATTCCATACTTGGGTGGGATATCAACAACTACTATGTCCATCACAATACTCTTTGCTGGGCATTGGACTAGAGTTACACACAAATCCTTAATCAAGCCAAGGCATTTAACTTGGCTAGAGTCAAAAGAAAAAATGTCCTTGTATGGTCTGGTGATATCTAAGTTTAGTCTCTCCATGATTTCTTTCGGCATTAAGTTATGGGATGCCCATAAATCTAGCATGGCATTATGTAAGATTATGTCATGAATGTTCAAGCTAATGTAAAAAGGAGGGATACCACCTTGTTGATGTGTACCATTCAGGACCAAACAATATCTCAGGTTTATCATCATTCAAATTCACAGCATCCTCTCCTTCACCTATATTTAATGTTTCAGTGATTTGTGATCTATATGATTTATTTTTCACTAGCACGATCAAAGGGACTAATATTTTTTTTTTTTTTCTATCTCTTTCTTAATGTTGAATGGCAATTGAGTTTTGCTTGATTGGATGAGATCTTCCTTAGCAGATGTGGTCTGTGTGTTTTTATCTTCTTTTACATTACTTGGCACTTCAATCTGTGTTTCAATAGTTTTGTTTTGAATTCTCTTATTTGGAATGATTTGAGTAATAGTTTGAGTTTGAGTTTCAGATGAAGTTATATCTACAATTTTTGGACTAGAAGTCTCCTAAGTTCCGCTAGGGAAGATTTGTAGAACTTTGGTCATAGCAGCTTATGTTATCTTTTTAGTTTAGGTTTGGATTTATCTCTTAGTCGGAATTTCATTATTATTTTTACTTCTTAGGTTATACGGTTTGTAAACCTCATATATAGTAGACTAATTCCTTGTTTAAAGTCAAAGGACTCTCTAGATTCTAATTGAAATTGTTGCAGCATGTACAATTCCTGTCCTTCTTGAGTAAGAAAAGAAACATCTTCATTTTTAATTCCTAATAAGTTTATTTGGGTGTCATCCTCTCCCTCATGGTTTTGTGAACCCTCAACATAGTTTTCTTGGAAGGGTGGTCTAATTTACTGATCTAGTATAACATTCTTCCCAGTGTTAGGATTCTTCTTGAAGTTGGGATTTCTTATTGGGGGTGGTTTTTGATTATCCCACTGAGTTTTTCTTTCCATTTTTTTTAATATATCAATTATTCTTTCTACACTCTTTGCTAAACTATCTATTTTACCATCATAAGTGGAAGTTTCCTCTTTAATGACAACCCTTTTTTCATTTCTCATCCTATCTTTTTTAGCTAATAGATTGGCTTCTACACTAACAACAATGCTTTGCATTTTTTACAATGTTTCAGGGTTTATTTCCCTTAATTGGTATGGCATATCAGTGTAAAATCCATCAGGGAATTTGATCAATGTTAGGTATATTGGAGGCCTAATATTAGCAAGGATTGCATTGTAAATGCTATTGAACCTAGTATAATAATCTCAAATTGACTCATTAGGAGCTCTTCTAATGTTATCACATTCAGATAGTATTTGCAAAGGGCTTTTCTTTCTCTTCCACCTATCAATGAATAATCTATGAAATGTAGCTAAATCTGCAATATGATTAGTAGGTAAACCTTTGAACCATTTCTTAACATCCCCTATTAATGTTTGGGAAAATAACCTCATTTGGACATCAGACTCATAAATCTCATGCATTTCAAAATAGTCAGTCATTTTGTTTACCTGCTGTTGGGAAGTATACTGACCAATAGCATCAAACAAAAATATCTTTCTTTGGTAATATTGGGGCATGGCATGAAGCTGTGCTAGTAAAACCAAAGGTGCATATCTGTTTGCCATGGCTGAGATTCTAGTTTGACTAGGGGGAAAAGTAGTGGGGCTTGAGGAAGGGCTTGAAATGGATGGAGATGAATGAGATGAGGTTGAGGTGTTTGGTTGGATAGGAAGCTGATGAATAACTGGTTTAGGGGAATGAACTATGGTGGATATTATAGGTGTGGTGGTAGTAAATGAAGGTGTATTTATAGTATTTGAAGATTTTGCATAAAGTTAAAAGGAAGGAGTAGTTAGCGCAACTAATTCAACTTATTGTTGAAGATATGCATCATCTATATGGCTTATCAGTGTAGAGGTTAAAGCTTCTATCTTTTCAAAAGTGTCCAACACAAGTTTATCTAAATCTGGATGTATAGGCACCTTTATTGACCGATCAATTGAATGAAATTAGGGTCTAACACAGTTTTGTGAATTGCATTTTCTGATTTAGTTCTAAAGAATGAGAGGTTGAATGAAAAACCAAATGGAATATCTTCTAAAGTTGATAATTCCTCACGGAGTGAATTTTCTTTAACTAACTAGCTATTACTTGCTTGAGTTTCTACCCTTTTCGGTTTTCTTAAAATTTTGTTAGGGTCATCAACTATTGTAGCAGGGTTTGGATCTGGATTTGCCCTGGTATAGTGAGTCTTTTTTGGAGCCATAATTTTAATTTCTTAATTAACTTTTGAAACTTTTTAACATCAACTCTAAATGATCTTAAGGGGCAAAAGATGATATATAAGGTTTCCTTAAAGTTTTATTACAGTGAGGATCAAAGTCCCCAATATGGTCACCAATATGTTATCACTCCAAAATTTCTTTTAAGTTGATAGAGAAAGAAATGATAGAGGAAACCACAAAACTACTTTAAAGATTAGGATCTAGCCTTCCTATTGCTCAGAGAGGGCTCTCTCTTTATGATTTAAATTTGTTTAGTTAATTGATTTTAGGCTAGTTATGATTGTACTTGGGTTTTGATTTGGATTTGGTGGTGGGATCACTTACTCAAATCGATAGAGGGATGTCTTCTACCATTGGGCTATGGGGTCAAATGTCAAACAAATAGGACTGTATTAAGTTCTAAAGGTAGTGGCTACTAGGCAAGATAGTTGAGTTACTTCAGATCTCAAGGATGGATGGTGAAGTGGTTTTCAATCGGATCCAAGAAGCAATTAAGGGTTCCTTGGGCCGAATTATGAAGAAAGTGAGGGAGGTCAACTGGGATGGGAGAGCAATTAAGGATTCTTAGATCTGGGTATTAGAAGAAAACATAGAAATGATCAACTGTTCAAAATAGAGTGCACTTAAACAAATTCTGAGATAAATTTCTAGTTAATTCATTCAACTTTAGATAAAATTTAAGTCTATGAGATGCATAAGAAAATAACAAATTTGACAATGAAAATACTTCAGTGTAATAGCTCAACAAATGAGTCTTATAATGCAATCTCTTTGTTACTCAGTATAGTCTGTTGACTTGAAAAAATTGATACAATAACCCTCAAGTTTATGATCAATACAACTCTACAGATGTATAGCAATCCGCACCGAATACTTCGAATTATGAAGTATTTATACAAATATAGTTTAAAAAATATCCCAAACTGTCTTGGGAATTATTGTAGGAGAAAGAAATATCCTCATGTAAGAAGATAGAGACAGATGTTCAACTGTTGTATGATGTCCCTGTTTATTAGGTTGTGTTGTCTTTACACTCTGATATTTTTGTTTTTATTCTCTTCCTTGCTATTGGCCTTCACGCTGGCATTTCTTTGTACTTTGACCTTTCAACTGATACACCTTCATATGGCTGGCCTGTCATTACCCTTTTACTATACTGTTTTCACCCTTACTGTACATTTTTACATCTTGACTATGTATTTATACAATAATTCATTCAATTTCTCCAATGTTTCTGCATCTGGTAATTGGATACTTACCATATTCTTGTATATTTCATCTGCCTCAGTGTATTTGGAAAAAGTCGGTTTATTTATAAAAAGGTGTTTTACCTCATGCTAGAGGTAAAACAAGTTCTCAAATGTATGATATAGGACCTTGCCAGTAGGTATCCCCTTTATAGATGAAGTTTTTACCTGATCCCTTACCACTTCTCTAATTCTTCTATTGTAGTTTTCCCGTGGCATCAATTTGTCATTTATTACTAAGGGGTTGGGCAGACCCTTTTGCCTCAAAACTTCAAACCTAACCATGAATCTGTCTATAGCTAGTTGCATGGTTTGGCACTTATCTTCCAGGTTCATCATCAAATTCCTCTTGGTGAGGACCCTTTTTACTTCCAGTAATGTGCCTATTCTGTCAGGTATCTCCAATTCCTGTAATTCATATTTGTTTTTAGAGTTAAGGAAGTGAATGATCCTAGTGGCTTCCTCTAGCATGTCTCCCAGTTCTGTTTTAACTCATTGTATGGCTTTTGTAGCCTCTTTAACTAAGTCAATTTTTTCAAAAATTACTTAAATGGGTTGCCAAATATCATTGACAGAGTCAATGATATTGGCCCATAACTGTTCCTTGGCTTGGCCAAGTGGTTCCTTTAATGTCAGCTCTTTCTCTAAGAACTTTATCATTTAATTCATTCTAGTAGCCTTCTGTACTTCTTCTTTGTGCATAATCTGGGCAAGCTTATAGTCATTCTAAAGACTAGTTATTTTCTCCTTGAGCTTGTTCATTTCTGTGGTCTAAATGGACATGTCTTCTATTTCTTTGACCAACTTACTTGCCTGGTCAGCTGGCTGAGCTATTGCTATTGTCGACCCTGTTGCTGATGTAGATGTTGTGGCAGTTGGCAGTGTTGTAGCCATTGGAGCTGTAGGAGCTAATGATGCTACCAAGGTGGATGGTACTGCAATAGTGACTGTTGGGATAACAGTGGCAGGGGAAGTCTCAAGACTAGCTTGTTTTAATTGTATCAAGATGTCTAACTCCCTCTCCATTTCCTTCGGTTGATCATTAAGTTGTAAAACTAGGTCCATCATCTCCTCTTGATGTGTCTAGCTCTCAATGACCTCTTCTATCTATGAGTGCTCTAAATGAGGCAATTTGAGTTTCTTTTTGAGAGCATCGATGTCCTAATTCTTCTTTTTCATTAACTTCTCAGCAACCTTGATATCGTTGGGATCATGTCCCAGTTCAATTACCATGTCCTCCAATGACTTGATCCTATTGTCCTTGGCCTATGAGGAGGCCTTTCCTAATTTGTACTATGTTGTAATGTTTTCCAATGAACTTTGCAACATATGTGTAGCAATGGGTTTTCTTGTCAAGGTGGAATAAATCATCTCACCTGCTTACTTGTGGGACTCAATTTGGTCAATGGGATGAACATCCCTGGCCAAAACCTCAAAGTCTGTTTTCCTGTAGTTAGCTGATGTTTTTGGTTGCTGGACAATAGGCTACATGAATGATACCTACATTTTTCCTATTTTCATTTGAAAGCTGACATCAACCTGCTTTGATTTTCTGGTGTGTGCTTGAAGTATTGAGCATAGGTTTCAGCCTTCAACTTCTCAGTCCTCAACTTGATTTCTTTATATCTATATTTGATATCATTTTCTGTATCCATTGGCCTGGTAAATGAAGAAATCTCAACGCTGAGTTGTCTCTAAATTAGTTGAGTGTTATATGTTGAACATTTTTGTGTTTCTCCTGAAGTTGTTATGTCTTTGTTTCTTTCCACCATTGTCTCAATGTCAGTGATTTCCACTGATTCAATGGTGTCTTCATGTTCAGTTATAGGATTCATCTTGGGCCTTTTCTTGTAGTTGACATCAAACTATTCCTTTGTGGTTTCCATAGCTAAACTAGAACCTTCTTCCCTATCTCTCTTTTGGTTCTTGTCTTCTTTCATTAGAGCCTGTAAAATAGGAGGAATATTCATTGCTTCTCCTAGTTCTCGAACCTGCGGGAAGGAACTTTCATCAATCTATATTTGTACATTAATCAATGTATTCTCTACATCAACTACAATACTGTCCATTTCAATCAGAGTGTTTTCCAACTATTCTGATTGGTTGGAAAACCTCTCAATGTCAGGTCTCAGATGATGGATGAAAGGTCCCAATTTTACCTTGATCCTTAACTTATTTATGACTCCATGGGGGTCATACTGCCACATAAAACTATTTTTGAACATCATTTGCTACAAAATCTTATCTACCTCTGGTCCATCTTCTCTAGTATTACAAATGAAGGGGTTGAATTGATTTTTCATTTTGAATTGGCTTTTCTTCCTAGCTGCTAGGAAATTTACTTCATCAAAATTGATAATATGCCTAAATTATTCTAGTGCAAATATCCTCCTAGGGAGGTACTCAGGAAATTTGTAAGGGGCAAGTTGGCATCCATAAATCCTTATTTCTATGTGGTTTTGGTATAGATACCAGTCTCCCACCGTACTATTCTTAGCCAACTGTAACACCCTTTTGATCTCTTGGCTAATTCTGGACTGAGGGCTACTGGTTAGCATATTCATGACTGAATGGACAAATAAATCAATGAAGTCCTTATAGCTGAATACAGTGGAGTACTTTTAGATCAAGGGTGTCTAATATATAACTGACCTTGGCTTTCCTTTGGTATCCAACTTCTGGATGCTAACAAGGAATTTATGTGACTGGTAGTATAAAAACATTTGAAATAATACAAATGAGTACTTGAAGACTCTTTCAGTAGGTAACCTGGTGAATTGCTCATACATCCTATCTGCTATGAATTGAGCATAGATATAAATTACATCAAGAGGTTTGCCTAGGCTAAATATCGAAAGGAAAGCGAGGACAACCTCATCCACATACTCATCTATGGTATATCCCAAAATGCAAGAGAGCATGGTAATAATTTGCGTGCCTCTCTTAGAAAACAAGGTGGCAACATAAGGGGGAGTATCTGTGGGAGTATGACATTCCACTATGATGAAAGCTTGGAAAATATGGGCTATTCTGGGAAGGTCTAACTTGGTATAAAGGTCAAAGAATCTCCAATAGACAGTGGGGTCTCATTAGGGCTTGCTTGGACCTGTAGCATTTGGTTAATGGATTCTATAGTGATGGTAAACAAAACTTGCTGGCCAGGGGTAATAATGGCTCTTTGGTTGGGAATGTAGCAAGAAGGACATAAGTGGATGATTTCAGGGAATGGGTCTACTTCTAGAAACAAATACTTGGGAAAATTAGACTCCCAAAGGTGAATGTCATCGTTCTGGTTCAAGAATTTGTCCTTACTCCAGCACTGGAGCTTTAGAAGGTAAGTAGGGGAAGCTGTGTCCTTTATTTGGAAGTCTCTTTTTGCTAAAGCAATGTGGCTGATGTCTAGGTGAAGGGTTTGGAGAGGTATCATGTCCATATAGGTTTGGGAAGCCATAACTAGGTTTATAAATTTGAATTAGGCTGTGAGTGGTTTCAAAAGTGAGGTTTGGAAGCTCTGGAACAGTGGGATGGTAATTCCCGTGTGTAAATGAGGTTTGGCACGTAGAAATAGGTTTCTTTTCAATTCAGTAAAGTATCTTTAATTAATTCAATCAATTAAGATTTCAATTTAAATTGTGCATTTTCAAGTTGAAGGGTCGTTTTGGTTTTTCCCAAGAATACTTGGAAATCGATGGTTTGACATGTAGACTAGTTTCAGTGGAAAATGGAGAGGCTACTGTAGATTTCACTGTCAATTGGTTGCTTTACATAGATATTTGGAGCTTCTTCAGGTGGTAGAGGGTGGTCAAATTGGTTGCAGAGGTTTAGGGTGTTGCAAATCGCTAAGTAGTAGTTTGCAGTGAAAAACACAAGAAAAGAGTGAATTGAGGCTTTTCTGGCCTTTCAATGGGTAACGGTCACATTTCGGCACAGAAATAATCAATGAAAAATGTGCAGTTTTTAGCTTGGGCAAGGAGCTGGTTTTCTGGGCCATCGCACCTCTTTTGGAGGGTGGGCAGTATTTTTCGCGAGCAAGCGATCTCACCTGGTGCTACCATGTAGAAGAACGGTGCCTAGGAAAAACCACAAATCTCACGTGCTCTCTAGATGTTATCAGTTGAACAGTGAACCTGCGTGATATGGATGTATACCATTGGATTTGGGGTTAGGAGATTAGAGGGCTATCACGTGATTAAGTTGCACGGATAGAATCACGAGAGGGATTTGTGGGGCCCAGGATTTAATTACAAATAGTTGTAATTAATTATTAAATAAGGTTTGGGTTTAATATAAGCAGTGGGTTAATAAAGTGGGACGAGGGGTTATGTGGTGGGGGTTTTTTAACTGCACCATGGGTTGGTGGATTAAAAAGGTTTGTCGAGAAATATGAAATTTGGGATGTTAATTACATAAAGTGGGGGCATAAAACTTAGGATAAGGTGGTTTTTGTGGGATTTCAAGGGGAAAAGGAAAACTAGTAAGGGGGGAAGTGATATTTGCAATGGAGAATGTGTTTCACACTGGGGAAAGGGGTTTTTAGGAAGGGGGATGATTTTTTGAAGCGTAATTTCTAGCCGGATGTGTGAAACCAAGGGGAAAAAGTCAAAATGAGGGGAAAAAGGAAATTAATAAGTAATGAAGGGGAAAGTGGAAATTAGACAATAAGTATGTGGGGGTATAGTGAAATGAGGGGCAATTAGTAAACAAGCTTGTGAATATCTTTTCTTTCTCATAAATCCTCCTGCACATGAGACATAGGATTAAGCCTGATAAATGTGCTTTTGACTCAGTAACCTTGTGCATTTGCAACCTTTCTTCTACCTACCTTTTATTTACTCTAACATTTTTTCTTCATTTCATTGTGTCCATTTGAGCTCGCAGACCTTTTATTTCCTTTTCTTTCGACAAGAAAACTATCTAATTCTAACCTTATAACTTCCAATGGCTCAGATTAAACTGATGAGCTCATTTTTATTCTCTACCTAACTACTGATCTGCCAAGGTTAAATAGTTTGGCTAGATCTTCATTATCTATCTATTAAAATGAAATTTAAAGCATGAATGAGTCAAGGTCAAGCTATTTAACCATCATGGATTGTGGGATTTCTTACAAGCTACACACAACATTTTTTTGCATAGTAAAGTAAAAAGTAGCTACATTTGAATTTGCGTGCTTTCATGATCTGTTTTATTTCTTTTTGGGGTTCATATTTTTCACTTCTTTGGTCTTTTCCTTTCTTTTTGTCCTTTTATTATTCTTTTAGGACATACCCTCTTTGCATTTTTTAATTTTTAATATGAAAAACATTTTGCAAAAAGAAAAAGTATGTACAATATTACAAGAGTAACCATAGTTAATTCAAATTTATGAATCCTATTATTATAGGACCCTAACATGGACCACCAAAAGTTTGCTTTTACTTAGCAAGAAATTGACGGTACAACTCCCTCACTCTGAGAATATTTATCTACCTCCCTTTTCTTGGATCCATACCTTTGAGCCTGACACAATGATATTCCACATTGCCTCTACATGGAGTTCTTATTCTCCTGTCAGGAATTGAGTCTTCTTACAACTGGTTTAAATATTCAGGTGAAAAATCTTCTATAGATGGAATATGAACATTCTCTTATTGATCAACACTCATAGGAGGCTCATACAATATCAAATTTTTGATATTCACAAAATAATAAATTTGCATGTAAGGCAACAAATATACTCGAGAATCATTATTAGCAATCTTCTCCAATATTTTTAAAGGACCATATCTGATTGGCTTGAGATTTTTATGTTCACATTGTAGTCTTTCCTTGCTGATGAAATACCAAAATTGATCCCCCAGATGGAAATCATGATCAAAACGATGCTTATCATGTCTTCCTTTGTACTTGGATTGGATTTTCTCTCACTATTCTTCTACCCTTTGATGCACTAACTTAATTTGTTGAATGAAATACTTGGATTTGTCCATATCACTATGTCCATCTACTACAATATCTTTACCAAAGATGAAATCTAAATGAGACTTTGAAAAATAAACCAAACAAGCTTCAAGTGGAGATATTTGTGTTGATGAATGCTTGACACGATTGTATGCATGCTAGGTGTATTGAAAATTCTCATCCCAAAGTTTAGGATTTTTACCAAAATATCCTTCAAGGAAATGCACTGCTCTTCTATTCACTACTTGTGTCTCGCCATTAGTTTGTGGATTAAATGTTGTGCTCTTCTTCAACTTCGTGTCCAAAAGTTTCTATAAACTTGACCAAAACTTCCTGATAATCGAGAATCTCGATTACAAATAATCAAATTAGGTAATCCAAAATGAACCTATACATTTTGGAAGAACATCTTTGCAATCTATTTAGCTGTAAAATTTTTCTTACATGGCATCAACACACACATTTTGCTAAAATGATCCACAACAACACATAAATAATCATTACTTTTCCTAGACATTGTTATTCCCCAATAAAGTACATAGAAATACTTTCCCAAGGATGAGACAAGATAGGAAGGGGAGTGTACAAACCCAATTTCATATTTCTTGGATTACTAGGAGCACACATAGAACATCATTTTACATATCTTAATATAGTTTCATTCATACGAGTCCAATAAATATACCTTTGTCATTGAGAAATTTTTTTACCTACATCAAAGTGGCCAATAATAAGAGAAGCATGGGCTTCCCTTATAAAATTAACTCTTTCACCTTGTGGAACACATAACTTTCCAAGATTATATAACAACTTGTTATGAACATGATAATCCAACTCTTCAACATGGCTGCCTTGACTAAAAGTTGCACAAACATCTTTAAAATCTTCATCTTGAGAATATTGTTCAATATAAATTTCATGCATGATTGAGTTATTCTTAAGGATAAAAAATGCATTAACAATAGGCCTTGATAGCATATCTCCAACTTTATTGTATAAACCTTTCTAATACTTGATTACCAAATGAAATTTCTATAGAAATCCCATCCATCCGAAATATCTAGCTAGTTGTAGCTTCGTTTTCCATTATAAATATTCCAAAGGTTAATGCTTAGTATGAATAATTATTTCTTTACCCATCAAATAGTGCTTCCATTTTGTACTAAAGAATACAACTCTTTATCATAATTTGGATAGTTAGTTACTGCACTAGAAAAGGTTTTAGAATGATAAATATTGGCTTACCCTGCTACATCAAAACTACTCCCATAGCATATTCACTTGCATCGGTTTGAATTTCAAATGGCTGGTTAAGATTTGGAAGTGTTAAAACTGGTGTTTTACTGATTTTCTCTTTCAAAATATCGAAGTATTTGTACTACTTTCCTGTCCACTTAAATACTTGCTTCACACTATTTAAAACATGTAATGCTGGTGCAATGAATGAGAAGTTTCTAATAAATTTTCTCCAATATTGAGGCCGCTCCAAAAAAGATCCTAACTATTTAGAAGTGTACCAAAAGAGTCTCAATTTGACTTTGCCTTGGTCAAATTGAGAAAATTTTGAATTTCCGCATCAGTAGATAACTTGGAGGTAGTTTACTAAGGTGACATGGCTCTTTCCATTCAATTATCCTAGTAAATTTGAGTTAGAGGTCTTGGAGTTTAGTTATGTGTGTGTGATTTCTAATTTATAATAATCTAGTTCAGTTATTTCTAGTTATATACAGTTAAACTAGTTTTAACTATTGGTAGAACTAGCTGGAGGTCAATTGTGTAGTGGGACAACAATCTCTCTTAGTGGTCATCCAATTAACTAGTCAATCAACCAAAAATAACTAGTGCATGATGAGAGTTTGAGTTCTTGACTTGGGGTGGAGATTCCAAGGTAGGGTAACATTAGTTATAGGCTAGTCTTGAGTGTACATGTGTTGCACGAAGTTAGAGGATCAACCTTGGATATTGTGGAATCAATTGGAGGAAAGCTCCTAAAAAATAGTGGCCTAATTCCTCAAGATTTGTGAAAATAAATAAGGGCTAAAGAAGAGGTGGTAATTGAATAAGTTTGGGTTAAAGCTTCTCATTGAGAAGAGAGGTAGGTTATGCACTTGCAAGTTGTGCTCAGAGTGGGAAATAAATTGTAATACACTCTCTATTCAACTCATTAATGTAAGTAGGCCTAAGGGGTTTTTACCAGTTGGTTTCACCTAGATAAATATGGTACTTATGTATGTGATTGATGCATGTTTGTGAATTTTTTTCTAAATTATGAATTAATTTCCATAGATAAGTAGAGTACAATCTTCTCTCTTGATTTATATTAAATTTCTTAAGTAGTTGCAATTATATCGCCATATTTCTACATGGTATTAGAGCCAAAATCACATTAGAACAAGGATTTTGAAGTTTTTTCTCAGGAGGTTCAAATTTATAGCTTCAGTATAGTAGAATCTCCTAATAGTTGGGAGAATGACCTTCAACAAGCTGGGATTATAGTATGCCTTGGAAATCATCTCAAATTTCATTGCATGGAAGGATCACATGGAAGAATTGCTTGATGAAAATGGATTGCTGGAATATTTCAAGACAAATATTCCAAAACGAGGATCAGATGATGCCCCGAACCTATCCTAATGGAACAACGATAGAGCCAAAGAGAGGATAATTATCTTGTAGGGAGTGCAAGACAACATTGTCTCAAATCTCCACGGGAAAGAAACTCCTTTTGCAATGTGGAAGGCACTGACGAAATTATTTGAGAATAGAAATGACCATAGAAGACTAGCCCTCAAAGACAAACTTTAAAACATCAATATGTAGAAGAATGGTACTATTTTGCAGTATCTCACTAGATCTACACAAGTTCAAGATGACTTAGTGGGCCTAGCTCTTCTAGTGATCTAGATCTTTTAAATTCAAGGATGCATATATAATTCCATATAAAAGAGCACATAACTAAGTAACTTAACACATGAAAAAAATTTGAGAACATAAAGAAACCATGAGATCAAAGGAACACAAACAATTTGATTACAGAGTTCACCCAATGTGTGTTACATCTCTCGGCCCTGCTCAAAGTGGGGAGGCCTTATTTCATTAAGTGACATCAAAGAAATTAGTTACAAGAAACTTTACAAAATTGACCCTTATACCTCCAATTTGAATGATGGCTTGAAAATGGAGACCTCGACTAGAGAAGTAGACTTCACGGTTGGATTCCTGCTGAGAAAACGTGTAAAATCGACTATAAAGTTTTCAAATTATGACACTAGAACCTCTAGCCCACTAAGTCAATCTTTTGAGCATCTTGTGGATTGCCTCACTTATGGTTCCTCACCCCTAGCTGCTCCTAGTTCCATTGTCCACTCTCTATTGACCTAGTTCGAATGAGCGAATGAGTGTTTAAATATTATAAGGCAAGCAAAGTGACCAACGAGGGTTGTTGGCCCATTGGTGCCGGTGGTGCATAGCTCATAGGTGGTACTTGGTTTGAATCCCATTATTTCAACTATTGGTTTTATGCAATGTTTTTTGATGTAATATACATTATAATGCAGTTATATTAACATTGATGGTTATCTAGTGGTTAATGTATAGATCGACAACAAGACACGTGGTTCCACTCTGGGTTGGGCAGTGTGCCAGAGGTGGCCCGCCCACCCTTTTTTTATATATATATATATATATATTATATATTATATATATATATATATATATATATTATTATAGTGTTTCGTGGGTCATTTTGGGTGGCAAGGTTGACAACTCAACACCCCACAAATATATATATTTTTTTATTTTTATAACATAATAGTTTAAATTTTCCCGCACGGTTTTAAGGGATATTTGAAAAACTAAGTGGGTTACAAATTTTCCTATTTTGACTGCCAGATTCCATGCATTAGGACTCTGCCAAATTGTTGCCTCTTTAGACACTGCCACTTGGCCCAGTTTGACCAGAAATTCGACCAATTATAACTTGAGCATATGAACTCAAATTTGAGTGTCAATCACACCATTAGAATTAGGGAAACGAGCACTACAATCTGGTCCTAGTTTCACTTCCATTTGAGGAATTTTAATTTTGAGCTATTTTCAAGGCCACTTCTATTTCTGGATCCACCTCAATCATCTAGGCCTTCCCAAAAGCTACAATAGCTACCAAGACTCAGTTAATGGGAGGGATAAATTACGAAATTGGGAACTCTTATGGTCCAATTTAGTACAATAAGGGATGAGTTAGAATACTAGAGATGGAATTTCATCCAAGGGTCTCACATACCTCATTTTTTTTTTCAAACCATTGTCTATATCAATCATTATTTTTTCTTACTATAAATTCCATTCCATGATATGATCACTTCCTTACATTTCTATACGTTACTTATTATTTGGACATAATCTCCTTTTTGTTTCCATATTTTATATCTCATATTTTTACTCTTCCTTGTAAGAGAAATTTGTTTGTCCTTTTTAGCTTCAAAATTCTTCATTCTATATCATAGCCATGCTGGCCTCAAAAAAGGTGTAGATGGTAATAACTACCCCCTCTCACCAATTCATTGATTTTCAAATGAGGATGTGTAACACTTGGGGTTACGACCACAATTACTAATATTACATAGATATTTTTTTCCTTCGCTTCTCTTATTTACCATCAAAACTGAAGCTAAAGTCTCGACAATGATTATTGTTATTATGTAAAAATATACCCCCCTAATATTCATAAGGGTGATGCCACACTTGGGTTGGTTGATGCCATCATCCTTTTCTTTCATGCCATGATATATCTATATATATATATGGAATTCATTTATGTCATCTTGATACACCTGTTTTCCAAAGTCTTCGTTTTCCATTTACAAGATAAACATCTTTGTAATGTTACAAGACTTTCCCTTGTCAGGATAAACATCTTTATAATGTTACTCAATATGGATTATATTTTTTCGACAAGAGTTACGTTGGAACTTCTTTTAATCATCAAGTTTCTCTTAGAAGATTTACCCTTCCAATCATATCCATATTTTTAATACTTTAGATCTTCATCCTTAATTATTTCCAAGATACGTTAGTGTGCCTTTTATTATGTTGTCAAGTTCATACCACTCCGACTTTATGTCTTTATCTATAACAATGTGCAGATGGAGTCATACTTGTGGCTCAAAAAATTTCTGGTGAATGGAATAATTTAAAAAATCATCAACTTTTGTGAACCCAATGACATACTTGGTAGAATAGTAACAGGCCTCATCAAGGTGTCCATGTGATCTTCAAATTAACTTTATGGTAGCCTATCATCTACGATTATGACTAAACTAGGCGATCCAATGGTGAGTAGATTAACTAGGGTTGTACATTGCTTAATCCTCCCTACAATTGTTTTTTTTTGTTTGGAGAAATTATGCCTTTCCCCTCTGGTGCATCGTGCCCCTAGTGTTGCTGTAAGGAGAAAAGGAGAAAACAACAATGTTTTCCCTACAATATCTCACTATCTCTCGCATCAAACGGTATAGAAGTTTTTATTGGCTATCTCACTACATGGGCGATTGTTGGTAATTTTGTTTTATTTACTAAACTTCCATACTGAGTTTATAATGATCCTATTTGTAGGTCAAACCCTTGAATGAACACCCCTTTTTCCTCTGGACAGGTGAAATACCAAACCCCTCTTATGGAGTGAGAGAGAAATGTTTCGAGGCCTTCTAAGAGTCAAGTATTTCTACTTCCACTCCAATTAATAAATTCATGGTTTGTGGTTATTTATATATTGAGATTCTTGTATATTATTTATGCTCATGAATTATAAGAATGTGGGCGTTCTATTCTATTAGCGATTAAAGTTTCCCTTCCTTCGATCATTCCAAAATTGAAGTAATTTTCCTAGCTTCCCACTAATACCCATGACGTCTTTGAACACCTCTTCAAAGGTAAGCTCATAGTATGTTTCATTGTCTCTCTCAACTTTTTTCAGTGTTACAATAAACGATTAGGAATATTAATAGACCCTTTACTTAAGTAGGTGTTTATGGAGAATTCACTCAAAAACCCTCTACCTGACCTATGTAATATTGTTCCCTCTCTTCTTTTTTGTACTTTAGTATTATGTTTAATTGGGGGAATGATTGGGGAACTGGGTTCATTGTCGATAGAGATTTAGAGTGAACTCATGCTTCACCTTAGGTTCTGTTGACAGTGATGGACCCGCCAACATGTCAAGGGGATCTCCCCGGTAAGAAGTCCCAATTATACCTCAGGCCATTTGGTTTAGGATTCCCAGTAGTGGGTTGTAAGGTAATTCCTTGACTGCAATTTCACACAGAGGCAGGTAAGATAACTCTGTTAGTAGCAAGGATGTGACTGCTGCAGTGAGTCAAGGAAGGTGTATGATAGGTTCTAACACATAAGGGGGAAGATAAAGGTGAATATGAGCTCGAGGTTGGAGGGGATCAGTCCCAACTCAGCTAGGAACACACAACACAAAAGGACATACACAACTTCGAGTAGAACAGTCCAATCGGATGCAATAGTCACAACATACAAGCTAAGATAACACATACAACACTCAAGGATTTGTCTAAACGAGTGCAACTGCTATTATAGCAAGGTTCATGTGAAAGGTCTGTCTAGTGTCTGACAGAGTAGTCGACATGGATGGGACAACATTAACATCATATGCAACACATTTGCAACAAGATTCATATAATTTCATACAAATCAGTTCATACACAAATACGTAAGTTAAACAACATATATCATTAAGGCAACTGGAGTAGTCCAACTATAATAATAACATATGCATGAAAATGTGTTGGCTCTTATTATATGAAAGTGTAAGTTCCAATCATACAATACATTGATGTAAACTTGCTAGCCCCATCAGTGAAACGTTATAGCCACATCTGCCTGCTCCTCCAAAGAGATGTACTAGATCCGTGCAGTGGAGAAGCCAAGGCACATCACAATACTGTCCAAGCTTTCTTCAAGATAGTATTAATAGAAGCTTGGCTCACCAATAGCCTCTACAATGAGTTATGAGGGACTATTTATAGCAAAGTGTGGGATGACCCTTGACATTCCCCTTTGTGACCATTCAACTACCCTCATCACTCTTCACCTACTTTATGATTGTTACATCCACTATTGAGACTTGAATTACACTTGACATGACTCAACATTACAATGAACATGTATCAATGTGAACAATGGCTTGAACAAGCCAAAGTAGACACCATTTTGACTTAGAAAACCATAGAGGTCCAATTGCTCAACATCCTCATGTTGGTCAATAGTAACATATTGATGCCAAGATTGGAAGTCCTTAATAGTGTCTATGTGTTCCACTGTGACATCTGTCTAAAACCTAAACCTTGCCTCCATAGCATCTAGGTACACTGCTCGTGCTCCTCTGTCCAACTCGTTTGAGATCATGTGCATCGTTGTCTTCAATGTGGTTGGACCAGCAACATACTTGCGCATGCTGTTTGCACTGATAGGAAATTTTGGGCCTATGGCGATGCGCATCAACTCGTCGAAGTACGA
The DNA here is from genome assembly GCA_000404065.3 of Pinus taeda. Classification (NCBI taxonomy): domain Eukaryota; kingdom Viridiplantae; phylum Streptophyta; class Pinopsida; order Pinales; family Pinaceae; genus Pinus; species Pinus taeda. The sequence continues at coordinate 203,617 of APFE030354095.1, forward strand.
GTCAAGCTCCTGTTGAACCTACTTCTTCATCTTTTCGTAGGTGAGAGTCCCAAGTGATGGGATCGTATGAGTTTACACCATAACATCCATGCTCTTGAATACTCATGCATGGGAAGCCATATGCTAGTGATGAGTTGTGGTAGGTCTTCATAGTTCAAGGTCTTACTCTAAATACATGATTGCAATTCAAGTGCATTGGCCCTCATCATCTTTGGCAAGTGAAGCAAGGCTCCCTTGTACTTCATCATCCATGATTGCATGTTGTCAACAATAGAATATATGTTCTTCAAGATGTATCCTCTTCTCAAACATCACTACTACCATTATGGAGATGGATGACTGCTTGGTGCATGGTACCAAACATGGAGTAGAATGCTGACATAAATGTATCGAGGGACAATACTTCATCTACTATTGCCTTCTTCGGCTTAACTCAGGTGGACATTGTCACCAAGTCTCCTCCTTTCTTGGCCACCTATAGTTCCTTTGCCATTCACTCATTCTCAGCTATGAGGAAATGAACACTTGAGCTAGTGGCTTCAACGTATACTCTGGTCGCATCGGCCAAAGAAATTGGATGCTTGTGCACATTAGTCATGATCACTTGTTCTTAACTTGCGCAGGAGATGTTTTGTCCTCTGAAGTTTGTACTCTATGAGACTGCACAACTCTATGATGAGGTTCATCAAAGGAGATGTTGTGAATCTCTGCTTCTGGCTGACCACCAAGGATCTCAGTGCCTCCTTGGTCATTTGAGACTTGATCATCATCTGGACACACTGAAGCGGGTGAGTTGACCTCTTTTTGGTGAGGTATGAGGTCAGTGTCCTATTCCAGCTCTTGCTACTCCATGTCTGCATCCAACTGTTAAAGTGCATGTTCTATCTCATGAGCAAAGTATTTCCCCTACAATGGTTCACCATGTTCCCTGGATGCCAGTTGTTCAGATGAATCAACTACTTGTACAGGAACTACTTCATTTGCCTGCACATGGTGCGCCCCCTTCTGTATCTGCCATTGCCATGATTCCTTCTCCTGTTGTCACAACTCTTGTTCTTTCTGGAGTTGCTCCCTTAGCTCATGAAACTCCTTCTCTTCTTCTTCCATTCTATTCTTATCCCTCTGCCTTCGTCCAATTCTCTTGTCGCATTACTGCCTCTTTTCCTGAATAGCCATAGCTGCTTGTTCTACAAGTGGATTTGTTCAAAACTTGCAGGTTTTCTCCTCCTCCATGTGGTCGACAATCTTCCTCTTCCCTTTTTTGCACACAGTTATTCTTGGCTCTTCTACCTCTAATTCTGCTATAGCTAGTACTCTTCGTGATGTTGCTTAATGCTGCTTTGCTAACAACTCTACGACAAAGACAACCTATTGATTGGGTCCAAAAGAATTGTAGCAATACCTCCATGAGTTTTCCTTGGCCCAATGAAATGCCCCATGGATCTAGTTGAACTAAACTCTCATGTAGTGATCCTTCACAATGTAATGTGGGTCGTACGAGTTGAAGAATCGAAGGTTGAATGGGTACTTCTTCATGTATTATGCTTCGAGATCCGCTTGCTTGATACTCTGGATCGTATATAACCCAATCCACAATGGAAGAGTGGGCAAGGTGACTTCTTCTTCTGATGTAGTCTAGTTGTCAATCCTATTGAGATGTGATATGCTACTTCTTGCATGACATGTACGTCCAAGGAAAACTTTGGCATAACATGTAGAGGCTTCTCCGCACTAAAAATTCAGATGAAATTGTCGGACGGTGAGGCATACCAATCTACAATGCTTAAGAATGCCTCCATTGCTTTCTTTGACATATAGGGTGGATACTATTTGAATATCAACTTGTACACTGGGGTGACAAAATGGTCAGACAACTATATGATTACTCCCTGTAAGTTGCATTTGGACAACAACTTAAAATATGTGTTCACAATAGTCTCCACCGGTGACCATACCAACTCCTATCTCAAGAACTCATGTCGAGCAAAAACTGCATCTAGGATGTAGGCAGACATATAAATATTTGCATGCATACCCTCGAGTGACTGTGGAGCCTTTGTGACTTGTTACTTCGGCTAATGAGCCAGTATGCTAGATCAGTTGCATGGTCTTCCTTCTCTAGTCAGTTGGTCCAATATGATTACCCAACTCTGCCGAAAGGTTTCAGTGCTCACTTTGCCACTCAGTCGACATGCGAATATGACCAAGTATTAGTACTCCTTCCTCAATATCTTTGTCTTGTAGATCTGGTTAGTTGTCATCCTAAAACGAGTTAGCTCCTTTACCCAATCCTTCAGAATGTCTCTAGAGTTACCTGTGTTGCTGGGCAAGCTAAAAAAAGGACTCATGATAGTTGCAGGCTTTGACATATGATACATCTTATCATAATCTCATGCCCAGGAGGTTGCAAGATTCATCCCACTGAAACTTCTCAAGGTCATCATCTCGAGGTCAGTGTGAGAGATGATCCAGTGAATCATGTCTACACATGGGAACATGGGATATCTACATGGAATTCAGTACAATACTGAATTGTGAATGTTCACATACACCTGACGGTCTTCAAGGTTTTCCCCAAAAGTTTCTGTGAATGTTTCATTAACCTCTTGCCACTTCAGTTTGATGTCATTATCTAGATACAACTTCATATCTTCATAGATCGGTAGACTAGGGGACACCTACTCAACTGCTGCTCTAGTTGCACCTCCATTAGTGTCCTGAGATCCTGTTCTCTTGGAAGCTATTGAGACAAATAGACACTTGAAAGATCTAGAAACAGGTAGCATGCATGGCAAGAAATATGTCAGTGGAAACAGAGAAAATATAGGGAAGGACACACCTAATACCTTGGAAACTGATGAGCAAGATTGTGAAAATTGTACTTGGAGGCTAGGTGACTAGTAGCCAGAACTAGAAGAAAGGAAGTCTAGAATGTCTGGGAGGAAGGACTGACTGCTAGATCTGCTAAATGAGCAATCTAGTTAGGCAGTCGATTGTTGGGATTAAGCAATGCACAATTCCAACTTGGAAGGACCACTAGCCCAGGGACAATTTTGTGCGATTTCTTGGGCCAAGTAGCCACTATCCTTGAGAAATGTGCAAAACAGTCCTAGAGGGAAGTGCTAGCCAGAAATGTGAAGATCTAGAGAGGAAGGTGAGCCTTCCTTCCCTAGATTTTGCAATGCAGCCTTGGTGAAGGCAGATCTTGAGCCAAGGTTGGCCCAGCTTGCTGATGGGAATCTGAAAGCAGTTAAGAAAATAAATGCATGGCAACACTAAGTAATAGTGGAAGTGATTGACAGTACATGAAAAACATGAATAAAAGATTCAACAAACAGATCAACATGCATGTGGGAGAGGTAGTTCACTAGTTGGGCGAACATCCATGCAAAATAGTTTCATGCATGTGACAGGGGTGAGATAGCAACAAAAATTGAAATAGAGGTAGGACAAGCTAGTATACATGTAAATGACAACAAACATTCAAATAAATCAAGCAAAAACACACACACAAGTGAATACACAAAAGGCAACATAAATGTTGAAAAAGACAAGTTGAGGTCACTTACCTGTGAATAGCTGAGCTGGATGTGTTGAAGAGTCTTGGATGTGTTGTGGGATGTCAGAGCTCCAATATCGATGTGAATGAATGAGCTCTGATGCGTCGAATAAATAAGTTTGCTCTCATGATGCACATGCCACAAATCTAGGAAAAAGTGACACTTGGAGGGAAAATTCTAAAACAACTTTGCATGGATGCTAAAAATAGATCCTTGAATCATTGGATGCATTTTTCATGTTGTCTCTTGCCATTCTGGGAAGAGTAAGTCATGCATGCATGCAAGTAAATTTTCCTCCGTCCCGAGTGGAACTGGTCAACCAGACTTTTCACTCATGTAGTTCCTCAATTGTCCTAGCTAGGAGTTGGGCTGACTGCCTAGGAGGATTGTGCAATATCTATGTAAAACAGTTGACTGCTACCCAAATTTGCGTAAATATTGGGCTTAACAACCTTGCTGGGGAAATTTGGACAAATCTTCCTTAGAGTGTTGGTTGGAAGGATTGCACAATCCTGGAGCCCAGCAGGCTGCCAGAGAGGATTGCACCATTTCTGGAGGTAAGGTTGGTTGCCCTCCAGAAATGAGCAATTTTCAAGGGGAAGCTGCTAAGCCTATAACTAGACCAAGTCTCGGTGAACAACCTGTGAGGATAATGGACCAATTGTGATCAACAGGCTTCCTTTGTGCGAGGAAAACATTGAAACTTGAGTACTTGATGAAGCAAGACAAAGTGCTGTGAAAGGTTGGAAGGGAGGGTCCAAAACGGGCTAAGGAAAAAATTTGGAGGGCAGTTGTAGCCAGTACAACACTTGGCGATACATCGTTAGAACTCCATCTCTCTCAATAGACCTTGTTCATGAAAGGAAATTCTAACACCTTAAGAAGTCTTGTTCAGTTCTCAGCTCATCTTGGCTTCACACTAACTTGATTGTAGGATGTAGCATATGCCAAACCCTTGGTTGATTGACACACATTCCAAGCCAAGGCAACACAATTGTTTCGTTTTGGGTTGAGGGGTATATAAGTGCACAAGCAGTATAGTCGTTAGAGTCTTCGATTTATCTCTGTTGTTTCTCCACTGCCAGTGGGCCTAGAAAGTACCCCAGTTGTTATGTGGAATTTTGCATCTACGGATAAACACAATTTTCCTAGGCGGGTAGCTACACCTAGAACAACATATTTAAAGTGCTTAACCTTTTTCTATAGAAGATAAATAACTCAAGGGACCTACTTTTTATCTTTCTCTTTCCCTTTGTCTCCTTTGTTTGGCTCTCATCGCTCCTTCTCGAACTTAACTCACTCGACAAGTACTTGCAATCATAAACAGAGGAAAAAAACCAATCAAAGCAAGGGATCTATCTACTATAAGAAAATGGAATCGAAAGCATTTACACATATAATCATCAAACATAAAGACAAGAATATGGGAAAAGGTGTAAACAACTTTATTAAGTAGAAGGAAGAATTACAACCATGAAGTCCAATCCATTGTCACTCTTCCAGCTTGGGTTCTAACCAACATCATATCAAAAGAACAACACTCCAGTAGCATAACAATACTTTCTTACAATCTCAAATATTAAAAGAACAACACTGCAGTAGCATACCAATACTTTCTTACAATCTCAAACCTCACACCTATTGGGCCGTGAATACGACCACCTTTTTAACATCCATTTTTACTTCTCTTTATCATGTTATTAATCACGGTTTATCATATAATTCTATTTTATAATGATTTATGCTCTTATGAATGAATATTATTTATTCTCCTTTATTTCTAATAAATTGATGATTATGCATGATTTTATCAATGATAGTTCCAATAAATTACTTGTAACATTATTCACCATTTTTAACCTCCAAGATAATTTCTAGATTGAAGATTTGACCATTAAAAGTGCCAACTCAGAAATTCGTTAGAATTAGAAGTGAAAGTTTTGCGGTTGAGATTCTGTGCAAATGAGGAAGAATTTGAAAAATATGGAACATGGGTTTTGTCCAGAACGGACCCAATTAACGTTAATGAGAAACTGTTTGCCAAAATTCGGCTTGTATTGAGAGAAACGTAGGATTCTTTGAGCATGCGTTTCTCAGATTTGTTGTTGCGGCCATCCTCCAAATCTCAGCTGCAAAGACCAAATTCTCCTTGCTCTTGTTGAAATATGGATGGAAATATATCTTCTTGTTGATCAATTGGTTGGAAACAATCTAATTTTGTAATAGAAATCATGTTGTAATTATCTTTATTGTAACTGCTCTCTGCTCTCTCTCTATTTAAATGAGAACAGAGATGAAAGAAGGGGTTGATTAATTTGGAGATGGATGATGAATTTAGAGATGGAGACTTAAGGATTCAGAATTATGATTTGAATTAGAGATTTAGAAGTAAGGGTTCATGATAGAATAGGAGGAAAAGGAGATTCTTACATGTTGTAATTCTCAGAGCTTCAGCTATTGTACTGATTTTACAATTTGATGATTAATACATGATTTGGGAGTTGTTTTTCATTCTGTTCATCTGAAGTAACCCAGCAGCATCTGCTGGTGGCTAAGGGCCCAGCCTCCAGTGGAGTACACTGTTGCTGCTGTATATTATCTTCTTGGTTTATGCGTGGTTTTGCTAATTAACGTTATTTGGTAATCTGGTATGTTCTATTATATTCGATTCATTTTCAACTAAGTAATATCGTTCTCAATGCCAGGAATGTCGTATTGATTCATCTTGACTTGGTAACAAATTTCTATTCTTTCAATCATTGATATAACGTTGTTGATCCTTAGAGAATGTATTGTTGTTCAATTACAGCGTATCCATGTTGTAACACTCTTTAATTGGTATTACTAAATTCAACTTAGAAATTATATTTCGTTGCGATTTTTGAATCTATTGACATTGTTGTTCCATTACAAAATACAGTCATATTCTTTATAACTAAGACTAATAATTGGATTACCAGATCAGATTACTATTAAGGTGCCATGTGTTAAGTTATTATGCATTTGTATTTGGCTTTCAAGCGTTGTTCCATATTCTATCATTAATTAGTGTTGTTCTATTTACCGTGTGCTATTTGATTCATGTTTAAATATAGGGGATTGCCATTTGATTTCTGTAGAACACGATTGTTGCATTTATTCTTGTAGACTAAGGTGTTGTTGCTTATTGAATTCAATTGTTGTTACATTTCCTAGCTGTTGTTCCATTTCCTGTTATTCGCATTATCTTTGCTTTGGTGTGCAGAATGATCTGAAACTGTACTGGGCATTGGCATTTACTGTCTAGTCCTCAGATTGATGATCTGTTCCTTGATTACTTTTGGTTACATCAGTTTCCAAAGGGATGAGTTACTGTTACTGGACCCTTGACTGATACATTTCTTATTTTCCTGAATGACTGATTTAGGCTTCAAGGTATTTTGCTGTAAGTAGATTTTCTTTCAAGCATTCATTTACTTTTGTATTTTAAGCACTATACTGCAAAACATTATTCTTGAGTAAATAACTGCCTCAGACTGAGTACACTCTTGAAATAAAAATTCGTCCCTAGGTTGACAATTAATGTGAGGTAATTAGGAGTTAAAAAGACACCTTTTTATCGCTCGACATTTTGGCATCGTTTCCGAGGAGAGTGTAGCCATTTCTAAAGAGTAGTGTGAATTTGATGAGTGCCTACTAAGAGAGAATTGGGTATTAAAAACAAAAGGTAAGAACCTACGTACGGAGCATGTAACAGCCCTGCTCCCCCACCCGCTTTCCTGCATATTTGTTAATTTTTTTTGGGTAGAAATAGATGTTTCAATTTTTGTGTGAATGACTAGAAAAAAAATAGAAATTTTAAAAAACAACTCTCATGATTTCTCTCAAGTGGTAATGTAAGCACCACCCATTTCACTAACCGATTGACAGGAACATTTGAAGAAGGAGCCTCGAAGAAACACATGAAGAACATCTTCTATTATGGTAAAATGGATCACATTTTTACTTTTGAATTTCCTATCAAAGATCTAGGATGAGTGACACAAATGCACATAATTCCCCCATTGTCTCTACCAAATTTTTATGGCTTGACAAATGAATATCCAGATACATTCTTATTTGAGTTTGAAATACTTTGTAGAGGATATGATTATTGTACTGACGATCAAAGGTTGAAAGTGTTTCCTCTTACTCTAAAAAGAGCAGATGAGCCTAGGTGGGAACTGCGTCCAAACATGGGAGGACATGAAGAACATATTCTTGAAGAAGTACCAAGACTATTGCAAGGCTGATGAAGATATTTTCAATATGATACAAGGGGAAGATGAAAGCTTGGAGGACTATGTAGATCGATTTCATTACAACCTTCAAAAATGAAAGCATAAGCATTTGGAGAAAGAGATCTTAAAAACACTCCTACTTAAAGGAATCAAAGATGAATTTTTAGAACTCTTAAATTTGATAGGAAAAGGTGATGTTTTTCAGTTATCATATGATGATGTTTGTGAATTGTGCATAAGGTATTGAAGAGGAATCTCCAAGGCTGGCAAGAATCCTAGAGATGTTTGTTCTTTGTTTTCCAAATCTGCTACAAGAACAGGAGACATAAGAGTTGAAATCAATGATTTACTTGAACAATTTAAAGTTGATTTTATTAGCTCTCTAAGTTCAAAATTGAATGCTTTGCAGGTTTAGAAAAATCAAGAATTGGATGAAGTGTTTTACCCTCATGACCGAAAGGAGCATCTCATAGATACTCACTCTTCCTTATCTAAGATGGAAGTAGCATATCAGAGAGATGAGGAAGCTGCAACAAGGTCAAAACCATGGAAATCATGGCCTACAGGTATCATTCAAAACACTTCTCCATTTTCTTACTTGCATAATCCATTATGGAATATTAATGTGTTAGGACAGCCATATCAATCTCAATATAACCACCACAATCTTGTCTACAAGTTTGGCATGGTTCATCTTATGACTGCATGACTATTATCCCTCATCTTGTAGCACAAGCATATTCTCCATATTCTCCACCAGATCTTCCATAGCATCCTGCTTGGATATCATATTCATCCACTCAACCCAATCAACCACATCATCAAAATGCTCCTTTCCTCACACAATTTCCTGCTCAACTAATTCCACACCCTCACCATAATAAACCAGTACAACATGCTTACAATGTTGAACTGCAAAAATTACCCACCCTTCCCACCCATTCTATCTCACATGCGCCATCAGAGAAAACTTACAATGAGATTCAGAATGTTTCAAATTCAAAAATTGTAGAAGCTATGGAAGAAAATGAGGTTTCTTATAGTATGTATCAACAAGCTATTTTAAAAGCTCAAGAACTTCATGATCTGATGGATATAGGAAATCAAGAAAGTAACGGATACATTGAATATTGGTTTCACTCCATCATTTGTTTGCAACATCACTCTATGCTTCAACAATTTTTTATACCTTTTTTTGAAGGGAAGTTGGCTTCTCATACCCTGATATCCATTAACATGCATTTTTCAAATTTGGGTATGTGCATACATAAAACCTTATTTCGAAAATGGCTCCACTAGAAATAATCTTATACATAAACATATTCGATTCTCAAACAAGAGTAGGATAGTGGAGAAAATAAAATAAATAAAGAAATAAAACAAACATTTTTATTTTTATTTTTGCAAAACTAGTTGTTTCTTTTGTTGCAACACGCTATCGAAATCAATATCGATGATAAATGTTTCAATTCATTTGTGTATGTATATGATTTACAATAGAAATAAAAATTCTACAAACACTTATATTCATTTTAATCATCAATATGAAAAAATGCTTGAATATCATTTTTTTGGCTTGCAGGCTTGATGAGATTTCTGGAAAAATAGTCGGGACAGTCATGTTTTGAGGGACCAGAAGTGAATATTTTTAAAACCTATTTCTACCCTAGTTATAACTTGATGTCTACTTTCCAACCCAATTTGAATCACTCAATTTGGATTTGAAACGAAAAAGTTAGAACCAAAACATTGACCGGATGTCTAACGGGTAGCTCAGGAACAGAGTTGGGACAAACTGTTTTCGGAGGCCTAAATGAATGAATTTTTAAAACCTGTTTCTGTGGTAGATTCATTTAGGAATATAGTTTACAATGCAATTGGAGTCACTCATTTTTTATATCATATGGGGAAGTTATGATCACAATATTGACTTTCTATCGTAAATCAGCACCCTCAAAACTCTGTTTTTACGACTGTTCCTTACAATATTTGACCTATCAATTCTTATTGTCTTCACAACCTGTTTCTATTAGAAATAAATAAATTAATCTAATTCCATTTCAAATTTGAATCATTTGAATCTGAAATCAAACGAAAAATTTATGCTTGAAATATCAACTGTTGGTCTAAGCTGGGTAATCGAAAATGACTCTGTTATGCAAGTTGTTCTAACTAAAATTGACATATCATATCATTTAAATTTTAAAACATGTTTCTATTGGAGATACACCTTTGAATTATCTCTCACCTGGCTTTGGAATCACTCAATTTGGATGAAAAACAAAGAAGTTGTGATTAAAACACTGCAGGTTAGCATGATTGGCCACTGCTCTCCCGCAAATGACAAATAAATCTTACTTTGTTATTTTATCCGTGGCTTTGTTCTACAGAGTAACTACTTGTTAGTTTTTTGCATAATTCTTAGATTAGGGGAGCCCACACACCTCTCTTTCTCCATGATTTAATGTTTTATTGCAGGTATATACTCGTTTTTTGTAGGTCCTAGGAGAAAAAGAAGGTTAATTTATGGACAAGTGATTCTTGAAAGAAATTTTAATAAAACAAAGGAATTTCATCTAACTCATTACCCAATGGATTCATAATAGAAGAAATGAAGAATTGATTTCCATTTGAAGATTCATGTCATATCTTTGCTGCAAAAACATTTTTCGAAAAAATCATTTTTTTGACATGATATCATAGCTGTTGTAACTTAATTTACTTATTTACATACTATTTTTTTAAATAAAATGTTGTTTCTTTTCTGATTTCTCTTATATTTTGTGTTTCAGGTGTTGTTTCATTCAAATTGTAACATATCTTCAACATCAATGCCGTGAACAACTAATTTCTTTTTTTGCATGTTTGCATTTTATGATTGTCCATTTTGCTGTTCCTTTTTCACGTTTTGCTGTTCATTTTCGAAATAGAACAACATGTTTTGCTGTTCCTTTTTGAAATGGAACAACACTTCTGCAATTTCACGTTTTGCTGTTCCTTTTCAAAATGAAGCAGCACGTTTTCTTGTTCCTTTTCGAAATGGAACAACACTTCTGCACTTTCATGTTTTGCTGTTCCTTTTCGAATGGAACAACACTTCTGTACTTTCACGTTTTGCTATTCCTTTTCGAAGGGAACATCACTTCTGCACTTTCAAATTTTTGCTGTTTCTTTCTAAAGGAATAACACTTTCATATTTCTGCTGTTCTTTTCCAAAGGAACGACATTTGCGTCTTTGCTGTTCCTTTTCTAAAGGAACGACACTTTTAGTTTTTGTTGTTCCTTTTCCAAATGAACGACACTTGCGTTTTTGTTGTTCCTTTTCAAAAGGAACAACACTTGCGTTTTTGCTGTTCCTTTTCCAAAGGAATGACACTTTTCATTTTTGCTATTCATTTTCCAAAGGAATGATACTTGCATTTTTTGCTGTTCCTTTTCCAAAGGAACGACACTTTTCATTTTTTGCTGTTCATTTTCCAAAGGAACGATGCTTGCGTTTTTTGATGTTCCTTTTCTAAAGGAACAACACTTTTCATTTTTGCTGTTCCTTTTCCAAAGAAATGGCACTTGCGTTTTTGCTGTTCTTTTTCCAAAGGAACGACACTTTTGATTTTTGCTGTTCCTTTTCCAAAGGAACGACATTTGCATTTTCACACTTTTTTGTGTGTATTTTTGCTTTTTGGTGTGCATTTTCTTTGTTGTTCCCTACAAGGAACAACACCTTTTTTGAGTGTTTTTGTTGTTCCTTCAAAACAACAACACTTTGGGATTATTTTCGAGAGCAACCCTTCCTTCCTCTTGTGGGATTATTCCTAGTTCATCTCAACCACATTTTCCTGATTCTCTTTCATGGCATGAAGTACACTACTTTTATGAGGACAAGAATTATGGATTCTTTTGAAACGAGTTATTATCATTCACGTTATGATCTTTAATAGGCCAACTCCTTGATGATAGATTCTTTTCAAAAATGACACAATTATTTATATACTACTTTGCTGCATTGTTTTCTGTTGAACATGATATTGATTGATCATCTTAATACCACGCTGGTTCCACCCTTCCTGGTTATAATCTTCTCTGTCTGTAATAAATGAGATTATGGGTATATTTTTTTCTATTGACATGTTCAACTTCTTCCACCATCCCTACTCTTAAGGAGTACTGAGCCTCCCTCTTTTTATCATAAAAATGTGTCATAACAACAAAATTTTGTTTGTAGATGGAGGATGGGGGGTCTCATTACGAGCCAGTCTACCATGTTTATAAGGCTGTAACAAAGTGGCATTCCCATTATGGCCACCACACCAGGGTTATGATCCATTGGATAGCCAAATTATCCCTGGAACATGAGGTCTTATCACGAGCCAGCCTGATCACTTTTGCTACATCCCAGTGAATGGCAGTGTGGTTATCTAGTTACCACGCCAGCACACTGATTTCTTCTGTAGGACAACACTGGAATTCTCCATTTATAAATTGAGGATCCTGGCTCATATGGGTTAAAATGCAACCCTGTCAAGACTATGGACGCCTGCTGGCAGCAGAGGCGCTGCTTATGGTATTGAAGTTATATCTTATCTTCAATTATTATTATAATACCCTTTTCTTATTTTTTCCTTTTTATCAGAGAAGTTATTTCCTTAATTTTTTTCCCTATTTTGAACCTTTACGCATGATAAATTGTTTTCTAATCAATCACATCATTTTTCAGCTAGAATACCGTCAGTAAAGCATATTTTTGGCATATTGTCGTTCTTTTTCTTTTTCATAACTTATCATCAATCCAAAGCATCCTATCTCTTATTCATAAAACTTTATACACTCTGCTCTCATTATAACCATAACTCTTGCTGTCCTATCATTGATATGTGTACTCTCCTTCATTTACTGTTGTATTGTTCATTCCTATGCCTTGCTGTCAGCATAACAACTTTCATATGCTTTATGGTCATGGAATCCCTTTTCCAATTAGAGGGGGGAATGTATACATCATGGGATAGCATGCGATATGATTACTACACTCTGCCATAACTTGTTGATTTGACAACATATTAGTATTGCATGTATACAAAAGTTTTTCTGATTGAAATTTTGGCATGCATCTTATCTGTTGCTATTCAAAACTAACACTATGGATTCAAGAACATTGTATGCAAAATAGTGATTTGTTTATAGGAAAACAACAAGTATGGGCAGAACTCTATTCGTAGCATGACCACACTATTGAAACTAATGAAAGAGGCTTGGGCAAATTGTGAACGTGAACAATTCTTCAGACATGATGTGCTTACCTAGATTCCACCTTTTGCATCATTTTCAGCACCAACTCTGCCTACGTCAGCTTCAACAACTGCCAATACATAAATGTCATTCCACATTTTTCTTTGTGGAGGTAAAACTTGAGGTAAAATAGCATAATTTTCTGATTTATTACGAATTTAAGAGAATTTAATGAAATCCATTTTGAACATTATTTATCATCCTTCATTCCACATCTTTACCACTTCCCCTTTTTCAACAGCATATCATCTTTCAGTTTGAGGGAGTGTTGCTTTCATTCATTTCTTTTTTATGACCATGTCATTCATATTCTTTATCATCCATTACTATTCTTATTCATTCTCAACACCTCCCTTATTCCATGTTGTTTTACACCAAGCATAGAATTGAACAGATGGTAGCAACCACCTCTATTTGTTTTCTAGCATCGCATGAGGGCATGCTAATTTTTCAGAGAGGGGGAGGAATTGCTACGCATGATGAATGTTTTCCATTTTCTTTCTCATTTAAGGCATACAATTTCATTTTTATACAGTGCAGAAATTGATTTCTATAATATTTTTAAAACTATGAACTCAATTCTTGTGATCTCTGGAAAACATAGACATAGTATTAAAATACACATACCCAGATAATTTCAAGATAAATTGATTCATAAAATTTCGGAAATCATGCACTGTCACCTACAACCATTTTGTTTATATCTCATGATCTATGCATCAAAACAATCTGATTTTTGGATCATAGAGGCATCCATATATTATAAATTTACTTGTCACATTTCAACAAAATTTGGTTTATAGTTTTTGAGAAAATGGTTAATGAAGGTTGCTGTCACTTATATCATATTTTGCTACAAATTCATTGTTACGCCTTCATCAAGATTGCTAAAATTGAATATTCATTAAGTGATGAAAAATTCATTTGTTCTATGAGCTGAGATGAACAAATTTTTTTTGCTTGGTTAACACAATGGGTTTTGTCTTTGGGTTGCATGAGGACATACAACATATTCAGTTTTTGTTGCATGAGGACATGCAATATATTCAGTGTGGGGGTGTGTTGGGCCGTCAATACGACCACATTTTTAACACTTATTTCATCCATCTTTATTTTTCTTTATCATGTTATTAATCACAGTTTATCATATAATTATATTTTATAATGATTTATGCTCTTATGAATGAAGACTATTTATTATTCTTTATTTCTAATAAATTGATGATTATGAATGATTTTATCAATGATAGTTTCAATAAATTGTTTGTAACATTATTCACCATTGTTAACCTCCAAGATAATTTCTAGATTGAAGATTTGACCATTAAATGTGCCAACTCAGAAATTCGTTGGAATAAGAAGTGACAGTTTTGCGGTTGAGATTCTGAGCAAATGAAGACGAATTTGGAAAATCTAGAACATGGGTTTTGTCCAGAACGGATCCAATTAACTTTATTAAAGAAAGGTTTGCCCAAATTCAGCTTGTACTGAGAGAAACGCAGGGTTCGTTGAGCACAATTTTCTCAGATTTGTTGTTGCGACCGTCCTCCAAATCTCAGCTGCAAAGCCAAATTCGCCTTGCTCTTGTTGAAAGATAGATGGAAATATATTTTCTTGTTGATCAATTGGTTGGAAACAATCAAATTTTGTAATAGAAATTATGTTGTAATTATCTTTATTGTAACTTCTTTCTGATCTCTCTATTTAAATGAAAACAGAGATC
>APFE030354095.1:231874-254168 GCA_000404065.3 Pinus taeda
GGGCGGAGATCGCGGGTTTTACCTGCTGATCACCTGTTAGTGCCCGTGGCCTCAACTGTCCCCAACCAATTCCTAACTAAAAAACTACTTTGGAGTTGGTATAAAAAGACATCAAGGGGAAGGCCTAAGAAGGAGAGATCATAGAGCAAGGTTATTATACTGAGTTTTTTCCCCCTGATCAGGTCTGAAGACCCTTGTGCCTTCTGCACTTCCCCCATCTTGTAAAAGGAAACCCTTGTTTCCTTTGTGTTTGGATGTTCATTTTTTCCCATCACATCTTGGAGTGAGTAATGGAAGGTGACCTACTAGTGGCTTGAGGCGGGACGGATCCAGAAGGAGGCTGAGCTTTGAGCCTGCAGAAGCGGTTTCAGGTGATATTGCTCTTTTTCCATATTATTTTATTTATCTAATAAAGAAACACAGTCTTGTTCCCGAAACGCTCTTTGCCTGTTGTGTTAATGATATGATATGTGAAGTTCCATACTTGAATAGATGGCTTATAAGGTTTGTACTACTCATCTCTCAATATAACATAAAGATCATTTTTATGTAAAATCTTGTCCATATACTGTTGCAGTTCGTGGAATTGTGGTTTTTACAGGACAAAGGAGCGGAAGGGACGTGAAGAAGGGTTTGCACCCTTGAGTAACTACCCAAACGTAGGACCTCAGGTATGCCCCTCTCACCCTAGAAGTAGTTTTCATAGCATAAACGGTTGTGTGTGTGTGTTTCTGAACTTAGATAACTTTCAGTCTGCTAAGGTTCTGCCCAAGAACCTTAGGGGATTATATCCCGCAACACTTGGGAAGGAGGTGAATCCTAGTATTATTTTGAGGGTGGAGGTGTAAGCTTATGGATTCCCTGGTTAATTGATCCAAGCATCAGATCCTTTAATTTGTTGGTTGAGCAAATGTACATATGTATATATTATTGTAAATACTGTATCAAGCTATGTTATAAAGCTCCATGGGCAGTATGTTTTGTTTTCTGCGGCTTGTTGGTTTATAGGTGTCATTAAACACTGAGGACGGTGTTCCCCCAAGGTGGAGGGTTCTATAACGATCCTTGGTTGATTTTCCATGTAGAAATATAAGACCAAGGTCATGGGATACGTATTCCAAGATGAATGGTGGGAAAAACATCCTAGTGGGTGTCACTTTCAGTTTATTCTGGCTAAGGAAATTGGCAAAGGAATTGATAAGGGAAAAGAGGCATTAGTTCTCATTTATTTATGAAAATAAAGGAAAATAGGAAAAAAGGGAGACGAAAGGTCACAAATTTGCATGAGGATGAAATTGAAGGAAAAATAGAGGAAAATGAAGAAAATAGAGGTCTCTATGATAAAAAGGCTTTTGAGGATCAATTCATGGCTTTTGGTCAGTGTTAGATTTTGGTTAGTTGAGACTTTTGACAGTTCTATGGTGGAGCTCTCTCTCATACTCTTGCACACCTAGAGTATTCTTGGAGCATGCTTGGAGCTCTCTAGTATTTGCTTGGATTAGAGAAATAAGGCAAAAGAAAAGTAGGAAAGTGAAATGGAACAATTGGATCAACAACTACAACTGGATTTATTTACAGGTATCAAGTTGCATGCATGCTTTCCTTGCTAGTTTTGATATGCATGGTATATGCATGTGGTTATTTGGTTATGATTTGTCATTGGCATAGATGATTGCCTGGATTGACAATGGTTTTTCCTAGCCTTGCCATTTCCTGGATAGCCATGGTGTTGTGGGGTTTTCCATTTGTTTTCTTATTGGTTCTCATGTTCCTTATGGCTGTGGGTTGAGTTACTAGTTCCCAGAGTCTTGGTTGGACAAATGCTTTGGAAGAGTTGGAACAACTTGGGTTGAGTTACTAGTCCTGAAAGCCTTGGTTGGATAAAAAATTGGATCCCTTGGTGGGTTGAGTTACTAGTCCTAGAGCCTTGGTTGGACGAAGGCCCTGGAGCCCTGCAACAGTTGTGGGTTGAGTTACTAGTCTTGGAGCCGGGTTGGAACAAACACTCTAGGGCCTTGGACAACTTGGCTAGAGACAAATTTGGTAATAGTTAGTGATATCTGACCGCGAGGTCGAATCACTGGTTGAGGGTTGAGGTGGTTTGGGCTATGGAAGCCTTGGTTTGGTTTTGTTTTGGTTATTCCATGAGATCCTACATTCATGCTTGGAATATGGTGTAGGGGTGATTAGCTGAAAGAAAGATTTGGTTCAACCTAATCTATGGTGAGGTGGTACGTGGAAGTCGTTGACTTGGTTGGAATCTTCATATGTTAATAAGAGGTATTTTATATTATGATTTATGAGCACATGTATTGATCTTGATGGTGATATTATGGCTGAGTTGCCATGGTTTATATGTTGGTTATTTACTTGTTTATATGTTGGTTTCTATGTTGGTTATATGATGTATATGATTTATGGCTCTTGACATGTTTGATTAATATATGAATGGTTGATGAATTCATGGACTAACAATTGTTATTAAAACTATTATGAGAGGGCATTAGACCTTCTTGTTGAATCTCATATAAGTTTCAGACCCCTATGTTTAGATCTGCATTCATGACCTGTAGATTACATGTTTGCCATATGTTTGATGAAATGTTTGTGATCGTTAGGCTTGGTTAGATCAAGTCCTTGATCAAGTTTTATATTAGAGGCTTTGTCTCTTTTTTATTTATCATTTCTGAGAGTTTCATTAAGTTCTGGGCAAAGGGCTAGGTCCTAGCCCTGAAAAGTGGCTTAGATCTCTGGATTGTTGGCATAGAACTGAGTCAATTAATCTACAATTGCTGGGAAGCAGGTTTATGAGAGAGACTGGAGGATTGCAGTCGATGGTTTGCTTGGTCATGTTAGCAATTGAGAGCCCAGGTCTGTGAAAAAGCAAGTTAACTCAGGGGTTGGGCACCTGGAGTGGCTGGTTAGCTCCTGGGGATACCGTAGCTCCTAAGGAAGGTCAATTTGGTTTATGTTTGTCGATTCCACTTCCTTAACTATACCTAGGAGATTGGTTCATGTCATAGTAACTCTTTGTCACATGTTTACCCTGGTAGCCCAGTGAACTTGAGTGAATGTGGGAGGAGGGTGTTACATAGGAGTCCAATGGTTACAATCTTTGGGGATGATAACTTTTATTTTTCAAGAACTTTTCTTGAAATTTTACTTGGAAGTAAAGGAAATTTAATTAAGGGGTATCACAAGGAAGCCTGGGAAGAGAATCAACTCTAATGGCATGGAAAATATTTTGTAGAAGGAACAACGAGGGGTTATTTCACAATTGTGTTCACTAGATGTTCAAACATCTAAGTCATCCATTTTTCAAGATCTATAAAGAGTCCTTGCCAATCATTTCAAGGTATTTGAGACTCCCAAAGGTCTCCCACCTATTCACGACTATGATCATGCTATTCACTTGATTCTAGAAAGTCTTCCTCCAAACATTAGACCTTACAGATGTCCTTGTGCCCAAAAGAGTGAAATTAAATGTATGGTTGCATAAATGTTAGAGGCAGGTATAATTCAACCTAGCCAAAGTTCTTTCTCTTCTCCATTAGTATTGATGCATAAGAAGGATGGATCGTGGCATACGTGTTTGGATTATAGAGAGCTCAACGTTCTCACTATTGAAGATAAGTTTCCCATTCTTATCATTGATGAATTGTTGGAAGAACTACATGCAACAATTTACTTCAAAAAGTTGAATCTATTGAAGAATATAGGGCAAGCACAATTAGGTTGATTCTTCTTATACATGATAACAATTTGTGAAGTGTTTATGCATTTTTATCTTAGCTTGATGTAGTTCATTATTAACATATATGAGTTAACTTCATCAAACTACTATCAAAACAAAAGAGACAAGAACACAAGTGATTGGATTTCTACTAGGGCCAAAACCTCTCCCTCTTGGAGAGGAAAACCCATGCGTAAATTCTTCTTATAGAGATTCCATTGATGAATACCAAGACTAAGACCCTTGACACACTTTGCCTCTCCAAGACCAAGATATCAATCCTACTTTCCGTTGCTGTTGAGGTCCTCCTCATTGCTGCACCATTGAAGCCATCACTACAACATCATTGAGATCAACCATTACATTATATCAATGAGGTCTTCTTCGACATGATGACTGTGCCTTATATCTTCATCATCATTGAGACAATGACCCTCATTAATGCTTTTCATCAAGTAGTCCTAGTTATTGTATCATTCCTCCATTACTAGTTTGCTGGAGCTTTAGGACTGTTTCTCCATATAGACTGTGATATTGCTCGTTATGCCGGGACAGTGAGATATAGATCCGAATCTCACTGTGATGTATGATCTTTTTGTATCCCTGTGAACATCATTGAGATTGAATGCTGTCTACTGCAGGAATACCATCATGCTCTTTATGTCCACATCCAAAACTTATCTTGACCCTTTTATTTGAGATAGATATGCTGAGAGTGACATGCCTAGACATTGCTACAGATACCACCTTCAGATATTAAGTATGCCGAGAGTGACATGCCCAAAATTTACTGTAGATACCACCTTCAGATATTAAGTGTGCCTAGGCTTTGCTGCAGAGACATTATTCATTGCTCAATGCAACGAGGTTGTGACTGCTCCTAGAACCCAAACCAGGCGTAGTCAAACCCTATGCCTCCTCTCTTCATGACTGTGGTTGCTTTCTTCATGACCACGACTTCCCTCTCCAAGACTACAGCTTCATGCATTGACTGCGGATACACCTCCTCAAGACTTAGCCTCCTCTTCTTCATGACAATAGCTCCATGCCTTAACTATGACTTCACCTCCTCGTGGCTGTAGCTTCATTACCTGAAATTTCAAAGGGGTAGAAGTGCGAAATTCTGCCTTTTTTAGCTAAACCTTCGCGGGTATTTATAGTGGTGAGCATTCCATATATGAGCCAACGTCATCCCATGAATCAATGTGAATCTTGTTTCAAGCTGACATCAAATACATTTATAGATTTAATTTACTTTTGAGCCGACATGAAGATCCTTAGATGTTTAGCTTGTAAAATTTGGTAGGCTTTCTTTTGAGGCATTGATCTTGGACTTGGAGGGTTGTTAGACAACTTGGAAGACCTGTACATATTTACATGAACTCATAAAGAGTTTTTGTACACATGACATGACTCTTTGATATTTAAATAAATCCTAAAGACATCAAGAAGAAGTCTTTTACCTAGTGACACTTCTTGCTCATGAAACCCATGCAACAAGATTACAAAATTAATTTATTCTCTTTTATTACATCAAATACAAATATCATGTCATTATGAAGACAAAGCCTAGTTACATTTTCTTCAACACTCCCTCTTAACTAGGGAGGTATTTATAATGGTACTTCGTCATTCTCAATTTGAAGAATTTACCATAAGAAGAATCAGATTTGCAATCCATCCCTTATAGCATCATTTCAACCAACATTGTATCCATTTAGCAAGGCCTTGACTAAAAACTCTATCTCTTACTTAGATTAGAGCACACAATGTTTGCGAGACCAATGAATGATAGACACGCATCATCATTGTCTCTCTTAGGGTCTTACCCACCTGGGTGTTCTCCGAGTATGCCCTACTAGGACTATTCTCATCTTGGGTTCCCAGCCCTCAAGAATAGCGGTCCTCTTGCCCACTCTCTTCTTGGATGCCCTATCACATCCTCAAAGAGTGTCGGATGCCAGATGATTACGCGATCCTCCATTCTTTCTTCCAAAATGAAGACAAGAATGTCGTGTCTAACTCTCCCTCTTAAATAAGGACGAGTTCCAAGTTTTTCTTTACTCAGAAACTTGCTCGAGTTCCTTTGCTCATAGGAACTTCCCAGAGCTCCCTCTTACCCAGGGACTTTATCATCAGTGCTTTATAGGGTCTTCCAGTTGACTGATGATTCAAGACTTCGATGTCATCAATTTCTTCACATGTAGGGTCAACCATTCATTACTTTCCTTCGTCATGTCATTCCTTCTTTTCTGGAAAGTCTCCTCCTTGAATTTACATCTGGGGCTTCCTTCATAAGCTCATCTGTCTTCATGTTTCTTCAACAGTGATTGCTCTGGATCACAAGGTACATAGTTGTGACATCCTTCACAACTCTCCTTTCCTTCATCTTGCACACATACCCAAAATTTTCCAAGAGGTCAGACACCAAAAAAAAATCACATATTACCTTTTGGTGATGGCCTTCTTCCATTGACATCTTATTGTAGGTATCAATCATCCTGCATACATGTTGAAACATCTCCCAATGATATCTATTGTCAAGGGTCCTCATATTTTCAGACTTCCATCAGAGTCTTCACATCATTCTAGGAGGTTTCCTGGTCAAGTCTTCTTGATCCTCTGGTTGTTTATTTCCTTCATCATGGTTGCATGTTTCACAATCTCTTTCATCCTCATGTCTTTCATTTCCAGGAGCTCTCAGAGTTCTTCAATTGTACTCAACTACCTCATACTTCATATGAGGACATATTATGTTGATTTTATCTAGTTGGACTTATGTCTTTCTGCACCCTTGACACACTTTTCCTCTCCAAGACCAAGATATCAATCCTACTTTCGGTTGCTGCTGAGGTCCTCCTCATTTTTGCACCATTGAAGCCATC
Source organism: Pinus taeda (assembly GCA_000404065.3). Taxonomy (NCBI): domain Eukaryota; kingdom Viridiplantae; phylum Streptophyta; class Pinopsida; order Pinales; family Pinaceae; genus Pinus; species Pinus taeda. The sequence continues at coordinate 238,493 of APFE030354095.1, forward strand.
ACTACAACATCACTAAGATTAGCCATTACATTATATCAATGAGATATTCTTCAACATGATGACTATGCCTTATATCTTCATAATCATTGAGACAATGATCCTCGTTAATTCTTTTCATCAATTAGTACTAGTTATTATATTAGTCCTCCATTACTAGCTTGCTGGAGCTTTAGGACTGTTTCTCCATATAGACTGTGATCTTGCTCCTTATGCTGGGATAGTGAGATATAGATCTGAATCATTGTGATGTATGATCTTTTTGTATCCCTATGAACATCACAGATATTGAATTCCGTCTACTACAGGAATACCATCATGATATTTATGTCGACATCCGAAACTTGTCTTGATCCTTTTATTCAAGATAGATATATCCAGAGTGACATGCCCAGACTTTGCTGTGGATACCACCTTCAGATCCTAAGTGTGCACAGAATTTTCTCTAGAGACATTATTCATTTATCCATGCATCGAGGTTGTGACTACACCTAAAACCCAAACCAGGCGCAGTCAAACCTTGCACCTCCTCTCTTCATGATTGCGGCTACTTTCTTCGTGACTGCAACTTCCCTCTCCAAGACTGCAGCTTCATGCGTTGACTGTGGCTACACCTCCTCAAGATTGTGGCTCCTCTTCTTCGTGACAATAGCTCCATGCCTTAACTTCGACTTCACCTCCTCGTGACCACGGCTCCTTATTGCAACTTCATTACCCGAAATTTTAGAGAGGTAGAAGTGCAAAATTTTGCCTTTTTGAGCTGACCCTTCGTGGGTATTTATAGTGGTGAGCATTCCACATATGAGACGACGTGATCCCATGAATGGATGTGACTCTTGTTTCAAGCCGACATTAAATATATTTATATATTTAATATACTTTTGAGCTGACATGAAGATCCTTAGATGTTTAGCTTGTAAACTTCGGTAGGCTTGGTTTTGAGGCATTGATCTTGGTCTTGGAGGGCTGTTAGACAACTTGGGAGACTTGTACATATTTACATGAACTCATAAAGAGTTTTTATACACGACATGACTCTTTGATATTTAAATAAATCCTAAAGACATCAATAAGAAGTCTTTTACCTAGTGACACTTCTTGCTCATGAAAATCATGCAACAAGATTACAAAAATAATTTATTCTCTTTTATTACATCAAATACAAAGATCATGTCATTATGAAGACCGAACCTAGTTACACTTTATTCAACATGATCTTCATTCATGATATCATCAAATCCGAATGAAGACAAAATATATTCTGAAAACAACATTTAGAACTCGTGAAGGTCGCTATGAATTTTTGGTCATGCCTTTTACCCTTTCTAATGCACCTTCCACATTTCAAGGTTTGATGAATTCCACTTTCAAAAAATTCCTTAGAAAATTTTTGTTAGCATGTTTTGATGATATATTGAACTATAGTAAGTCTTGGAAAGATCATGTTCAACATGTTAATAGGGTGCTCAAACTATTGGATGAGAACAATTGTATGCAAAATCCTCCAAATGTTTCTTTGGAGTATAGGAAATGGAATATTTGGGTCGTATTGTATCCCATGAGGGTGTTAAGGTAGAACCTAACAAAATTAAAGCCATCAATGAATGGAAAATATGAACAACCTTAAGACATCTTCGAGGATTTATCGGGTTGGCAGGGTATTATTGCAATTTTTTTAAGAATTATGGGAAGATAACAACCCCTCTAACAACATTATTGAAGAAAGATGCATTTTTTTTGGACTTGAGAAGAAACTAAGGCCTTTGAACATATTAGAGAGGAAATGTGTTGAGCTCTGGTATTATCTACACTAAAATTCACAAAATTTTTTATTGTGGAATGTGATGCCTCAGGAAATGGAATTTGTGCTATTTTATTACAAGAAGGAAGACCCATTGCTTTTGAAAGTTGTCCAATTCAGGGAAAGTAATTACATAAACCTATTTATGAGAAGGAAATGTTGGAAATACTACATGCACTAAAGAAATGGCACCCTTATCTAATGGGAAGACACTTCAAGGTAAAAACAAATCATGATAGTCAAATACTTCTTCGAACAATGATTATCTTCGGAAGAGAAACAAAAATGGGTCACAAGGATGTTGGGTTATGACTTTGAAATCATCTACAAAAGGGGAAGAAAAATGTTGTTGTAGATTCTCTCTCAGGAAGAGACGAGGATGTGGAAGCATTGCTTTGTGCCATTTCTATTATCCAACCTGATTGTATAACTGAAGTAAGGAATGAATGGAAGAACGATGAAGAGGTATGGACACTCATTCAAAAGTTGCAGCAAGATCCTAATGCATTTGATTCATTTATTTAGTAAAATGATTCTATTATCACAATAAATATTTCACATTTTTAATCTTTTTTGGAAAATGCTGATAGTTGTGGTGTCAGCATTTAAAATTGTAATAAACAAGGAAAATTTCTTGATATCAGGGATGTCAACATTTTTTGGAAATCCGAGTTAATAAGCACATAAGTTTTCAGTCATTTTCCAAGTAAAGGAAGGACTCAAATCTACATCTGACCCCCTCCATTGGAAAGTGATCTGAACAAGCTTCCCAACAGTATGTGGAAGTCCAAAAATAGACTCCTTGATCAAAATATATGGCCTATTTAATTTTAAGGGTTTGAAAGCATTTGAAAGGATGGAATATCAGAGGTTTGGGTCATGTCGGCAATCACATATTGGTGAACCAAAGCATATCGGAGGTCCATGGCGAATCAAAGAATCAAAGATCGACACATCGGTGAGTCTTGTATATCGGTGATCACACATCGATGATCACATTTCCATGGCATATGACATAATCGACAATCAGAGGATATTAGCTATCGAGACATCAACAATCACATATCAGTGTTTGTTCAAGGTGACAACCTTAAGAATTTTACGACATGTGAATGACGATAGTGTTAAAACTGTCAGGGAAGTGCAGATATTGTTAAACTATGAGGGAACGCTGAAATAGGCTAGCAACGAAATTCATCGCAATAGAAAACTCTCTCCTCTAGCTGAACGTGTGGCAGAATATGATTGGTTACGATAAAGCTACATGGCATTTGACGTCAGCATGACGTGGCAGTACAAAAGGACATGTGGTAGGAAATTTTGGCATTTTGAGGGGTCCTAAGGGGTCAAATCAGGGTGACACATGTCACCACTCACAAGGTGCCATGTGGTAGTGATGATGTCATATCGGAGGTCAGCGTATCAGAGGTTGAGGATATCAACGCTTTGTAACACTTTCCACTTGAAAAAGTTCTGATGAGAGGGGGCTCCGATATTGGGGTTGGCACATGGTCGTTAAGAATTAAAGAAATCAGGCGCTAAAGCATTCAACAAAGGAAAATAACCCCCAGAAACAAACAAACACCTTAGCACCTCAAGGCTAGACAGTAGGTCACAACCCTCGGTCTTATGGTGAAGAAATGCGGGAAGGGATAAAGCAAAGGGAGCTAGGATAAAATTGGAATTAGCATAAGTTACGTTATAAAGGGGCTCTTATGGCATTAATCCAATAATCATTGGCTCGATTATATTTTAAAAAAAATGCCAAAGGAACAAAGAACGAGGGGCTGAGGAGTATCAGTGAAAAATAAAGTGGAAACTTCTCCGATAAGAACATACAGAAGTGTTAACATATGGAAGGGTTGGCAACTGTAGAATCACAGGAAAAGAGGGGAATGGTAGTTTGAAATGGGTAGTTGACAATTTTTTATGAAAACAACTACAACCACTCCAAATTCCAAGGCAGAGGATCGACATTAATAACCCAATTTCCAGATTTGAAGGCTAAAGATTTTCTAGAAAAATTGGAGAAAAACAAAGGAGCAGTTTTGATGGATTGTTGCAGAAATGATAAATTACAGTTTAGGGACCTATTCTACTTTCAAGGGAGGTAGTTGACAGATATTTCTTTTTGCCTAAATACAAATATATTTTCCTATAGTTATTCGAGGAAATACAAAATATTTTTAAGTTTATCTTTGCATACATGAGCTTGAAATATATTCAAAATATCTCAGTTTCTCTAATTATGTTATGACTATTATTTTGTAAAATTGTTATGTAAAGCACTATATAAAATTTTTATGACTAAGTAAACCAGGATGGATTTTATTGGAAAAACACTTGTAGTCCAAATATATTTGAGCAATCTTGAATTCATAATGTTTAATGAGCAGTGAGTAAGAAATTCATGTTTTACTTCTCCATGTCAATATTTTCTCTGTTATATAATTTTCTTCTTTAATATCTGAGAATGTTAGTTTATGAGATTGGATTTCTTTGATGCTCCTCTCTTAAATTATCAATCATTAATATTTGTTATTGTAGTCATCTATAAACTTTGTTTTCCTTCAGCCTTCTTTCTTGCAAACCTCCCGAAAAATCAAAGGGATACTGACTTTCATGCTTTGTACAACCTACTCATTGGAGTCGTGATCTCATTTGTTTAATAGCTGGACTCCATGCCCAATGGTTTTGAATATCACCCAACCAACTTATTTTTATATCTAAATTTGGCCATATGAACTCAATTGAAAAAACCTTCTACTACAGTGACCATAGGGTAGTTGAGTTTTACGGAGAGATCCCTCGTCGGGTTGAAGGGCCAACTTCAACCTAAAAGAGGTTTTGAGGTCACCTTAGGGTTTTTCCTTGCAACTAGGGTTTTCCCTGAGTGATAACATATTCAATGTGCTACAAAGATCACTTATATCTATGTAAGAAATCCCAAATTAAAGAAAAGGTTATTTTGGAATTGCACAACTTTCCTATAGAAGGGCACTAAGTATTTTTAAAAACTTACCGCAGGGTCAAGAAGGAATTTTTTTGGGATGGAGTTGAATATGATATTCAGAAGTTTGTGGTGGAATGGTTGGTTTTCCAACAAAATAAAGTTGAGACAATTAAGACCCTGAGTGTTTTACAACCATTAGCCATTCCAAGTTAGCGTTGGGAAGAGGTCCCAATGGATTTTATTGCAAGTTTACCCAAGTCTGAAGGAAAGAGTGTCATCATGATGGTAGTTGATAGAATTACTAAGTATGCACACTTTTGTGCACTATCTCATCCTTTCAAAGCTAGTACATCCACTACTGCATTTGTGGAAACAATTCAAAAGCTACATGGAAACCTAGCTACATGGAAACCCAAAGATTATTTTAAGTGATAGAGATCCCATTTTCTCTAGATTTTTTTGGACATAATTGTTTGCTTGTCTTGGTAGTCAATTAGCTCATAGCTCATCTTTTCACCTCAATATGATGGGAAAACTAAGATAATAAATAATTGTTTTGAAGGATATATTCATTGCTTTGTATCTAATAAAAAAACACAATGGATCAAGTGGTTACCCCTGGCAGAATGGTGGTAAAATACTTCCTTCCATACCGCAACAAAAATGACCCCATTTATGATGCTTTATGGATATCATCCACCGTCCATCACATTTTCTTTAAGATACAATTCTAAGGCTCAAGTAGTGGACGATAACATCGAGCATTAACAACAAGTTCTCTGACTCTTAAAGGATAACCTGACTCTGGTGCAGAATTGAATGAAACAACAAGAATTTCAACATCGCTAAAAGAGGTTTTGATGTAGGCAATTGGGTATTTTTATGACTACAACCATATAAACAAATGTCCCTTAGAAGTCTAAGAAGGACAATAAATTATCAACCAAGTACTATGGCCCTTACAAGGTGTTGCAAAAATATTGGTACTATGGCATACAAATTGGAGGTGCCTGCATCTTTGCAAGTACACTCATTCTTCGATATTTCATGCTTAAAGAAGGTTATAGGTGACAAGATTCCAATTCAAACTATATTTCTAGAACTTGACGAGGAATGAAAAAGGATATTGGAGCCTGAATCAATCACAAAAAACAAGAATTCGTTAGCTAAAGAACATTAATTGGAAGTGTTAGAGCCTAGATCGACCTCAGGCCGAAGGGAGGCAATCTTAGGATAACCACAAACCAAGCTTAACCTAGTAGCTAGCCCTATTAGGTCGGGAGAGGGCTCTCTCCTTGCCAATCTCAGTTGAGATGACTGAATTAAATATGGATTTTAGGCTAGGTATAGTAGCTCTAGGGTTGTTTGGTTGATTTTGATGGTTTTGTTGTTGGATCAAATGGAGCAGGTAGCTTTGGGTCCGGGAAATCAAGTCAGAAATGCAGGGTGTTTTGTGGGGCGAGGTAGGTAGGTGTTTAAGAACTTGAAATTGAGTGAGATGGTAGGTCTAATACTGGTGAGGAGCTGAGGAGGGAATTCAAAGATCATGAGTCCTCTTCAAACAACTGAAAACATAAAAAACTAAATGTATTCCCAAGGCAGAGTAGTGTAACTAATGTATTCTACCTATCTATCTTGATTTCATTTAGTTAAGAAGAATGAAATATATTTTGGAACACTTAACACATGAGAAAAACTAATGACAGAAGGAGAAACAATGCAAAAACACATTACCACAAGAATCCCACAAAAATAGCTGCAAACCCTGGTTTATTTCCTTGCCAAACTGCTGTAGAGATGTACAATGTAGGTCAGAGCATCCAAGAGAGTCCAACCCTTGCTAATGACTGAAAAAATACATAATATAGACATCAAACCACCTATGCTAGCCATTAGGGGTCGAATCCATGAGAAGAGGGGTAGTTTCAACCATTTCTAAACTAGGAACAAGAATATAGGCAATGGAACAACTTGCCTCTATAACCATGGAAATTGATTCATTTACCCCTCAACCACCTCAAAATGATGAATCTACCCTATAAGGTCATTTTGCAATTACACTTACATAGCATAGCATCATTTACAATCATAAATTCATCCAAGATGAAAGAAAAAGTCAACTTGCAGAAAAACTAGGCGAAATTTTGATTTTTGAGCAAAATTGGCAAAATTTATCCTATGTGCAACACCACTGTTCCTATGCGTAGCGCCGCTTCAGACCCAGTTTTGGAGGCCTTCCCCTTGACCAAATTGAGCCCAAGATAGCTTTTTGGAAAGGTATTCCTATATAGTTTCTGGAACGTCTTGAATTTTTGCATTTGGAGGTCATTTTCCCCCTCAAAAGTGGAATCTCCCAAGGCTACTTCTGTGTGTCCAAAAAGAGGCAGAGAGGTCATTTTTTGATGGTTTTTTAACCTTTAGGTGACCAAGATTTGCTCCAAATTTGTTGAAACTTTTAGGGATTGATGTTCTCATCATGCTAATCTAAATATGCAAGCCATTTCTCCAAAAAGTGTCTCAGTCAAAAGCGCAGCACCATCGCAGTGCCGGTGACGCTGCGCACCTATGCCAAATTCCTGTGTTGCAAAATTTATCCTATGCACAGTGCCACTGTCCTATGCACAATGCCACTTCAGACCCAATTTTGGAGGCCTTACTGGTGTCAAAATTCGGCATGTGATAGCTCTTTGGAAATCTTATCAAGTCTAATTTCCAGAAAATATTGAATTTTCTAATTTGGAGTTCATTTGCCCTGTCAAAAGTCCAATCTCCCAAGACTAGTCAAAATGTGCAGAATGAGGCTGCCAAAATTCAGAGTGCTGTTGCAGTCAAATTTTGAAGGTCTTCCTCAATTCCAAATTAGGCTCATAATGGCTCATTGGAAAGCTATTTGTGTCTAGTTATCATTTGACTCATCAAGAAAGTCATTTGGCCAACTAGGCTAGGAGAAATCTTGATTTTCCCAATGTAACTCCAGAGGTGCATTAACTCTCTTGAGGCAACTGTATTTTTGACATTTCTTTAAAACCATGACACATGTGTAAAAAGTGAAGGAGGTTTTTCTTCCTTGGAATATTTCGGACCAAAACCTCTCTCACTTTTTCCAAATTCATTTTTTCTTTCTTAGAAACAAAGACCCTAGGAGAGGGAAATGAGCCTTACCTGAGCACAACTGAAGCACAACAAGGTGTAAAATGACCCATTGGAACATGAAAAAATGATGAAAACTCATTTAATGATGGTACACTCATTCGAATGGTGACATGGACCAATACTTGGAAGACTTTGGAAGGAGTGAAAACAAATCATAGACCTAATACCTAGTGACCAAATTTTACTTGAAGATTCACTGAAATGACAAAATTTGACTTTGACACCCTAGGACCACTATGTAAGAGCATGTTTGATCGCTGGTGGAAGGCTTCAAAGACTGACACTAACAAGAAGAACTTAGCTATTGAAGACTCCACATGGGAGGATGAGTATTTTATTCAAGAGTATCCAGAACTACTCAAGCGTCGAGGACAACACTTTTTTGAAGTAAAGGGGCACGTTAGGTACCTATAATACTAGTATAGCCTCCATATTGTTATTGTTCTGCCAATAGACACCCAATATTGTTATTGTTTTACCCTTACATTATTATTGTTTCGTAGGCCCTAGTTATATTTTGACCCCTTAGACTCCTATATATACCAAGGAGGTCTTGTCATTTGAATCATCTAAGAATTTTCATTTATTTGATGTAAAAGGAGATTTCCCCCTTGAAGAGGCTTATTTTGAAGTCGTTGATCTATCTTTTCTTCTGTTTTGTGATCTAGTTACATAACACCTTTCTCCTTCTATCTTGGCCCAAGTGGAATCTGTTAGTCCATACATGCTTGTATATATTGGACAAGTAGGGCGCAACTTCCTTTGATATTTGATGAGGATGGATTAAAACGATGTAGAGCAATTAGGTATTGAATTTCTTGAAAGAGAAACTTGTTTAGCACATAATTGGAAGTGTATGGGGTGTTTGCGTAACACCATATATCATAATATAGGTGGAGTATTTTGTTGGTAAATTTTAATTATACTAAAATTATGTTACATTAAATCATCAATCTAAGTTTCTAAACTGATGAAGTATACGACAAAGTGTATGCAAGGACTTAGCTTCCATTTCTATTGAGTAAAATGGCATGAAAGGAGATTATATTCTACAAAGGTAAGCAAATTGATACAAAATGGAATATTAGTATTTGAAAGCAACATAAATCTTAATATAGGAAATAAAGTAAATTTAATATAAAAAATCATATGAAATCTAACTATGAAAGCAACTAAATTCTAATCTATGAAAGCATTTGAAATCTAACTATGAAAGCATGTAAATTATAATCTATGAAAGCATTTGAAATCTAACTATGAAGTAGGTAAATTTAATCTATGAAAGCAAATAAATGGACATGGAAATAAATTCTATTGGCATTCACACAACTAGAAATTGGAATTCTAAATATAGGAAATAAAAGTGATATAAATGTAACTTCTTTTTGTGGAGTTTTTCAAGCACTTGATTAATAGCTGTAAACGAAATAGAGCATTGGTTAAGAAATAATGTTTATAAATCAATGTTTTAACAAAACATAACATTGTTGTAAAAATAGGGTACTTAAACCTATGCTAAGAAATAGAATAAACAAACAATAAAGAATAAAGTATACTATAGAACAACCTTGCACATCCACAAGGGGGCCCTCCTGGTGATCACACGAACCTTAAGAAAACATAGAGACTAAATTTAAATCGACTTAGGCATGCATATGTGCACGACGAGAGAAAAGTTAAACTAACTGTATTATAGATAATAATCCATACAATAGTTTAAAACTTAAAATTTGGGTCTCCCTTGCTTTGCTAAGCGAGATCAAATATATAGAGCTTATAAAATATGTGGGAGTGCATCAACATTAGGGTTTTACCTGTAGGTAATGTGGGTTTTGGTGTGGCTGCCATGATCAAACTCTTGACAGGAACCCAGGGCGCCTTAGGATTTGAGGCCTTTGGTTTCTAGTGGGCTAATATCCATGGTGGAGGTCAGGTCGGGCTTCCCTTCGCGTGGGTGAGTCTTGTGTTTTGGTGCTCTGGATCTGAGGAGTATGCAAAGGTTGGGGTTTTCAACCCTATGGAGGCTTCCATATATGGGTCATTAATTTTGCTTGACCCCAGTAATTATGCGGTTTCACATTTATTTGCCCCTTGTGCTACAGGAATATCTTCCTTGGTGGTTTGTATGAGTCACTGGTATCATTTTTAAACTTTTTCTTTGAACTGTTCATGGTCACTTTCGCATAGGGTTATCATTATTTTTGCATGGTGGTTTTGTTCCTTTAGACGGGCACTTTTAATAGAGCCCTCCCTTTTTATTCTATGGATTTTTTGGGCTCTATACATCCCTGTGCTGGAGAATGCTCTGTTCTGTGAGCAACATTTGATGGTATCCTGATGCATGAAACCTTTTTTTAACCTCTGTTTTGAGAATGTTTTATCACAGACAATGTATAAGACAAACCATTTGTTCTATATTTTTATTAAAAATATTTGTGGGAAATCAAAACCTATATGGGTTAAAAAATGCTATATTGTATGCTCTATTAAGCAGGCTATTGAAGCTTCATTGGGAATACCTTTTTATTTTCAAAGTCTCCAATTCGAAGGAAGTTTTTATCAAATTCCTAGTAGCTACAAGACTATAATATTTCAAAAACTTCATCCATCATTTTGAACTCAAGACTTCGTGGGGGAGCCCATGTTACAAATCCAACAGATAAATCTCATGTATCTACAAGGATGCAACTACACAAAGGAAGGAAAAATCTCCAACAGATCAGTCTCAGGTTTCTGACTCAATAGAACAAATCCAAAATATTCCAAGTCCTTGTATTTTTTACCAAATGGAACAACCCATTTCTTTGGAGGTTAAAAAATTTAGAGGTCTCCTCTCTCTTTATGACACCAAAAAGAGGCAATCATTTGTAAATTTAACGATTTTTAGCCAAAACTGAAGGCCTTAAATCAATGGATTTTTTTTTCTTGGATGACAAGATTCGACATAATTTTTTTTTCAAAATATTTCTTCATCGTCCATCTTGATACTTCGGAGGACCTATATTTTGTACTACAAGAAGGGCCATGGTTTTGGGGTAACACATGATTGTTTATCACCCCATGGTTCCTAAAATTTGATGCCGCAACTATTATAACTACTTCAATGCTTATTTGGGTGAGGCTCCCAAATTTGCCCCTTCCCTTCTAGCACCATCAAAATATGGAATATATTGGTAATGAATTAGGTAAATTCAAAAAATAAGATTTGGAAAGAACAAAAAAAGGCCTCTTCACCTTTTCCAGAATATGTGTGGAAATAGATATGAGCAAAGTACTTCCAGAGCATATTATATTGAAGCACAATAATCTGTAGTGGTCACAAGTTTAGACTGTGAAAACACAACATTTAGATGTTGTTAATGTTTTCAAACAGGCCACCTTTAGAACTCTTGTCCCGTGGCAAAGAAAATCCCAAAAAAGAAAAGAAGAAACTCAAGTGTCCTAAAGGATGACAATTTTTCGAAATTCCTCCTTCTAAGAATTATGAAGAAGATTCTAAAGAGAATGTTCAAGAACGAGGGGAAGACATGAACATGACTCAGATTGGGCAACAACTAGTAGAGATCCCTTCTCCCCATATAGGTTAGACTAGCCAGATTTAGCAAGACTCTTCCCCTATGGTAATGCACATTTTAGAAGGTTTAGGAGGGTTTCAAAGAGCTCATACATCAGAGAGTTATGAATCTGACAAAGAGCCCCCCTGATGGTGGTAGATAGAACTTTGGCATCGGTGTTGATAGATCCATTGTCATATGGTTGGTGCAAGGTGCAAAAAAAGAAAGGGATAAAGTTTGTATGATGTATTGTCACCTTTTTTCGCTCTCTTTATTTGTACATATTTTTATTTTTCTTTTTTGGGGATTTGCAGTTTAATTTACCTCGGTATGATTTGGACATGTTGTTAATCGTGATGGACTAACTTCCTTGCATACACACAATAGTATGTTTACAAAATGTAATTTTTGTTTGCATTAATAAAAATCATGATTTTTTTCTTGTGGAAAAAAAAAATCTTCATAGTTTAAATGTTATAAATCAAAATAAAAGTGATGACTAAGTGCTCCATTGTTATTATTTAGATTCATATCTTATGACTCGCTTATGAATTAACTCATGTGTAAGTGCATATGAACAAGTAGCCAATGAAAAACTATTCTTCAATGTTCTCAATCATTTAATCTTGCGAAGATATCACACTCACTTGATGCCTCACTATGACCACCCTCCCATATTTACCCGAATTCACAAGCTCACCAGGGTAAACATGAGACAAGTGTGACTATAACATGACCCAACCTCCAAGTTTGAGTTAAGGAAGTGGGGCCTAAAAATTGAACACTTACTGACATCCTTCAGGGACTACAAATCACTCAGGAGCTTGATAACCACCCTAGGTGATCAATCCCTAAGCGGGAACCATTTTTTCTCTAACCTAACACCCCAACCACACAAATAACAAGGAAAGGTGTGGTTATAGGCCTCCAAACACATGTATAGGCCTCCTTCCACGTGGTGGCCTAAATCCTCTAGTTCTGAGCATGCGGTCCCAGGACCTTTGACACCTTTTCAGGCCAACCTCCAAATCACTATCCAAAATTGTCTAAAACTTTCCAAAATCATACTTTACATAATGAAAATTCCAAACATTTAAACTCAAAGCAAGAACTTGACCTAAACTTCCTAATCTATAACAAACGTTTCGTCAAACATATGGAAAATATGTAAGCTATGGGTCATGAATGCATATATGATCATAAACTAATAATTTTCATCTGAGAATCACCAAGAAGGCTCTAAACCCTCTCTAGATAGCTGAAAAAACACTTGTTCGTCCATCTATAAATCAACCATTTGATAACTTATCAAAACATGTCAAGAGCCATATATAAATTACATCATATAACCAACATATAACCAAAAAATAACCAACATAGAAACCATGGAAAATCAGCCATAATGTCAACATGATAACCAATATAAGTGCTCATAAATAACAATGGGAAAATAACTCTTATTAACATTTGAAAATACCAACCAAGTTAGGGACTTCCACGTACCACCTAACCATAGATTGCGCTGAACCAAATCTCCCTTTCAGCTAATCATCCCTGTGCCATATTCTCAGCATGAAGGAAGGACCTCATGGAATAAACAAAGACAAACCGTCTATAGCTTCTATAGGCCAAACCACCTCAACCCTCAACCATAGTGATTCCACGTCTGCAGTCCGGAAATCACTAACATTAACCAGATCGGTCTCTACCCAAGATTTCTAGGGCTCCAACAACCAGTAACTCAACCCACAACCTTCCAAGGTTCCAAAGAGTTTGTTCCAACTCGACTATAGGGACTAGTAACTCAACCCACTAGGGGCTCTAGAGAATTTGTCCCAACCAATGGCTTCAGGAACTAGTAACTCAACCCAAACTGTTCCAGGGCTTCTAGAGGCCAAATCACCTCAATCCTCAACCACAATGTTTCCACCTCTACAATATATAAACCACTAACATCAATTAGATGGGTCCCAGGCTGTCGAGGGCTCTAGGAACTAGTAACTCAACCCACAACCTTCCAAGGGTCGAAAGCATTTGTTCTAACCGTGGCTTTAGTGACTTATAACTCAACCTAGTAAGGCCTATAGAGCATTGGTCCCAACTAACGAATCTAGGAACTAGTAACTCAACCCAAACTGTTACAGGGATTTTAGAACATTTGTTCCAACCCACAACCATAGGGAACATGAGCACCAATCAGAAAAAAAATAAGTGGAAACACCCACAACACCATGGATGTATATGAAATGAAAAGGCAAGGCTAAAACCACTGTCAATCTAGGAAAATCTCCATGCCAATGATAGCACATAACTAGAAAATCACATGCACATACCATGCATCCAAAAAATAGCAAGGAAATCACACATGCAACTTGTTACCTGCCAAGCAAGCCAGTTATAGTTGTTGATCCAACTGTTTCCTTGCGCTCTCTTGCTTTCTTTTGCCTTCTTTCTCCAAATCCAAGTGAATGCCAAAGTGCTCCAAGGATGCTCCAAGAATTCTCTAAGTGTGCAAGAGTACGAGAGAATGAGAGTGTGAAAATGAGAGAGCCAAAACTTAACTGACAAAAGGCTAGCAACTTATCCTCTAAAGCCTTTTTATTATTAATGCCTCTATTTTCTTCATTTTCCCTTTGATTTCCCTTGCATGAAATGTAGGTTTTAACCCCGTACAAAAATTACATGCATACGAATTCTAAAACACAGAAAATAAACAATGCGAGAGCATAACACATAAAACACATATACGCAGATATTTTCCCCTGGATCCCAAAACCTGGACTACTAGCTTGATTTCTCATTATATTCCTTTCAATGTTACAATACATATTTATACATGCTGAAGCATCCAATACCATGGACTGAAAACCGTCGCGTCCAAAACCATGGACCGAAAGCCATCGCGTCCAAAACCATGTGCAAAAATCATGCACACAACCATAGGTAGGTCCGCCCAACCTAACATAGGGTCCAAAACCAAATTTTCTGGGACGCTGCCTCGGACCCCATAGAGTGGGGTTACCTGCACCCCTCAAACCCCTTGTGACTCCCCCGGCTATGCAATCGACGCAACGAAGGGGGGGCTCTGCCCCCCTTCTAACCCCCCGTTTAACTATGTGGGCTAGTCGTGGAAAGAATATAACACAACCCAACATTCTCCCACTTTTTGTTTTCTTTCGATATGGGGCCACAACAGAGCTTAGTCATTTATCCAGCCCCGCAACGCCCATTGTTTCTCTACACCAAGAGAACTTCTCAGAGCTCACAGATTTTGTCAATGCATCTGCAATATTCTTCAAAGTGTCCACCTTTACCAGCAACACCTTTTTGTCTTCTATCATATCCCTCACAAAGTGAGACTGAACATCAATGTGATTTGTCTTTGAATGATATGCAGGGTTCTTTGCCAAGAAAATTGCACTTTGGCTGTCACAGTCTATCTTGATAGCTCCCTGTACTAACCCCATATTTGAACACAATCTCTACAACCAAACTGCTTCCTTGCTTGCATGAGTGGCTGCCATGTATTTAGCCTCTGTAGTTGATAGTGCCACTACATATTGTTTCTTACTCATCCAACTAACTGCACCTCCAAATAGGTTAAACACATACCCACTTGTAGATCTTCTCTAATCTAGATGTCCAGCCCAGTCTGCATCAATAAAGCCTTGAATATCCAACACTCTATCCAATCTTGGTCTTCCTTGGTAGCACAAACCATAATCACTAGTGCCACGCAAATATCTAAAAACCCGCTTCACTGTTGTCCAGTGATCCTTCCCTGGTTTTGACATAAACCTGCTCAATACTCCCACTGCATGTACAATGTCTGGTCTAGTACAGACCATCGCATACATTAGACTACTGACTACACTTGCATATGGAACATGGGACATGTCCTCTTCCTCTTCTTGTGTCTTGGGACACTGCTCAACAGATAAATTTACACCTACAGGAATAGGAACCTTCACCGGTTTACTATCCTACATATTAAACCTCTACAATATTGTCTCAACATACTCTGGTTTAACCAGAGCTTCCTCTTTGCCCGATCTCTTTAATTTCCATGCCCAAAATATAGTTTGCAGCACCGAGATCTTTCATGTCGAATTTGGAGGACAATTGGGTCTTCAAATCCTGGATAATTTCTTTGTCATTTCCAACCAACAACATATCATCCACATACAAGCCCAGATAAATAACACGGTCACCAATTAA
>APFE030354104.1:0-18217 GCA_000404065.3 Pinus taeda
GTAAAGGTGGAAGTGTTTTAGTGTCAAATGCCCAAAAAATTCCTTTCATTTCCATTAAAGAAATAAACGACTAAAACGAAGATGAAAAAGGTTGTTTGCAGGTAAAAAACACGCATTAAGAAGCAACTTATGAAAAAGGTTGTTTGCAGGTAAAAAACCCGCATTTAGAAGCAACTTATCCCATGCTGAAATGATTTGTTTGGATAGCTGGATCTGATATGTACCGTGCGTTGTCAATGCAAGAAAGCTAAGTGAATGAATTCATAGAAGTTTTATTTCTCATGAATGAAAGACACCTTGTGAACTATTTCTTTATATTCTTGGTATAATCGTGGGCTATGTTTAGTATATAAAAGAAACCTAAAAAGGAAAAATTTAGAAAAAATTGAGAGGTTATTATTTATCCATTTCAACTTATTATTTTGCACATCCCTCTATATTAAATGTTTTTTTCAATTAAAGAAAAAGAAGGCATATATGTTTTTTTGAATTTGATACTGAGAGAACAAGTTGCCCCAGATTGGAAGGTCGAAAAAATTTAAAAACGAGGAAGGCAAACCGTGAAAGCATTTTCATATGAAATATTCAAAATAAGGCAATGGAGATAGTGAAAGCATTTTCATATGAAACATTTTAGGATCCATCCTTAGAGATCTACAAGAAAATTTCTCGAAAGAAATTGTGGTGAAGGCGAATATAGTCAAATCTTGTCTTCTACATCGTAGCTAATTCTACACAGGACATTAGTAGTCCATCATATTGTAATGTGGCATACAACATGTCTTCAAGGTATACAATGTGTTCAATTAGTAGCCCATCATATTGTAATGTAGCATACAACATGTTTTCAAGGTATGGTATACAACATGTCCTCCTTTTCTCTCAATTAGTAGCCCATTATATTGTAATGTGGCATACAACATCTCTTCAAGGTATATAATATGTTTTCTTTTTGGGAGCTATGAGCTTATAGCTATTCACTTAACATAGAAAAAGAGGATAAGGTTAATATATGGTGTGATATAGTGCGGAAAATAAAATTATAACAATATTTATTTTTTTCTTAATTTTTTTTCTTTTTTTGTCATATAGTTATATGCATATTCATTTATATAGTTTTTTGTTATTTCTTAATGTTATGTGACATCTTCTCCTAATGACCTATAAAATACTTGGCTATGCAATAAATTATGAATAGCGTTTAATATCATTAATATCATTTGTGCATTATCAACTAATAAAAGATAATCATTTCTCTATTTTGAGATTAAACTGAGTTTCAGAAGTAAATCCTCAATATTATTATTATTATTGATATATGGTAAATTTAACAATATTTCTGTCTTTTAATTCTAACTCAAATTCTAACTCAAAACCTAAATTTTTCTATCAACATATATTTTTAAAATTAATAAGTGCTTTTAAAAATAAATATTTTTTACTACAATAATATATGGTAAAATTAACAATATTTTTTTATTTCTCGTTTAAATTTAGAAACATAAATATAAGTTTATTTTAAAACTCATTTATATATTCCCTTTCTGAATCTAAGGGTTTTCCTTAGTTAATTTTAACGATAAATGGTAAGTGATACATATTCCCATACACCATCATTCTATTCAATTTATTAAAATTATAAAAATATATAAATTTTCTTTAATAATTATTTCATAATTCACTGTTAATTTAAGTTGGAGATTCTTAAAACTACACTTATAAATATACTTAATATTAATACCCTTTTAATTATAACTACAACATTAATCTAGAAATTATTATTAAATATAATATTGATCTATAAATTAATATTAAATATAATATTACTCTATAAATTAGTATAGCTAGTAAATGGTTTAAATTTCATTTTTTTTTCAATTATTTTAAACCTATTTAGACCGGTATATCTATATCATTTAACATCTCTATTGAATTTAAAATCACAATTAACGTAAATACATTTAAACTAAATACCATCTATAAAATATTTCTCCAAAAATAAACAACAAAATGGCTTAATATATTTCTCCCATCACCATAAGTAGAATGAAATACCTTTTTTACTACAATAATATATGGTAAAATTAACTTCCTTTAACAAATTATTCATAATTTCATTATAAATTTAATTGAGATCCTTAAAACTGCACTTATAAATATACTTAATATTAATACCCTTTTAATTATAACTACAACATTAATCTATAAATTATTATTAAATATAATATTAATCTATAAATTAAAATTAAATATAGTATTAATCTATAAATTAATATTAAATATAATATTACTCTATAAATTGGTATAAATAATAAATGGTTTAAATTTCATTTTTTTTCAATTATTACATTAAACCTATTTAAACCTGTATATCTATATCATTTAACATCTCTACTGAATTTAAAATCACAATAAACGTAAATACATGTAAACTAAATACCATATATAAAATATTTCTCCAAAAACAAACAACAATATGGATTAATGTATTTCTCCCATCACCATAACTACAATGAAGTACACGGAGTTAGGAATTGAAATTATAATATATTAATCAAATACTCCTTGCATGGGATATGAGAATTGACACAAATCTCTTTACCACTCAAATAGAGATCCACATTAATATATAAAAATGATGATATAAATGCAATAAAAACCCTAAAAAATAAATAAAGATGATATGAAATATTTACACAATTAGTTAGTTTATATGATTTGAAATTGATACAAATAGTGCAAAATGCATGACAAATCAGAGGATTATAAAAATAAATCCAACAAATTCAGTAATCCGAATAATAATCTGGCAGACAAGAAAGCTCTCGAAATCTTCATAATCACTCTAAAACCACAATAATTAGTTTTCACAGGTTGCAATAACTTAAATTCCTGAAATTTGGTAGTCGTAATTATGTTAAAACAAATTAATATTGAAAAGAAAACCAACAATTGAACCAATGTTATAGCAAAGAAACATAATTATACCTATTCAACCAAAGGTGAATCCACCAAAAGGAAATGTTGGTTGATTTGTTCCAAAATTGAAGTTTGCTTGTGCAAGGTCTCCCGTGGTAAGTAACTTCTCGTAGAGCATTTTTCCAATAAATTTAGTCCAAGATTGTGTTTCTGCACTTTCTAACTGCTTTCTATCCTACTTTATTACTACAAGGGTTGGTTGCACAATGTTTTGTGACTACTTCAAACTATAATCAAGCAAGAAAAAAGCCACAACCCCACTTTCAAACCACTGAAACACTATTTCCCATAGGAGAAAGAAAACAAAATCCCCTAACCTTCTCATGAAATAATCAATCAAGTAAACTCTTGCTTTCTGTCAAGTACAGATAAAACAATTACGACCTTCACCCTCAGCTTTGGAAAATCATGCCTCACTAGGAATTCAAAAAAGCACCCTCAGCTTTGGAAAATCATGCCTCACTAGGAATTCAAAAAAGTGAGGAACACAGCCTTCCCAACTGTAAAACAATAAAATAAATGCTAATGAAGATAAATCATTCATATTGTGGGAAAGAATCTAACAATGAAAATGAAGAAAGTTATGCGAAGAGAAACATATATTCAAGTACAATCTAAAAACTTCATTAAACACAAACAACAACTAATAATTACACTATAACGAGATATAACTAAGTCTAAAGCTAAAGTCCAATCACCAACCATCACTAATTAAATTCTAAAGCCAAAAAGGACAGTGACGGAACATAAGAATTATTTCTATACATTTTAACAAATATATCACTTAGCCTTTAACAAATATATCACTTCGTTTTTAACAAGTACTCCAACAAAGAGGAACGATGACGAGTAATCTAGAATAATTTTCATATTGGCCAATTGTTACAACACATAATTAGGTTCTTTTTATATTTCAAATATTTTGTTTACTCAAGCGATAACATTCATAAAGTAATAAAATTTACTTACAATAAATATGGAAAACATCGTAAAGAATGAAAAACCTAGAACTCCTTGCTAATACGTGAGTTAGTGTAGAAATATTCACTAATACCCAAGTCTCAAACAATATTGTACAACCAAATATTATATGGACTGACAAGATGAAACTTTGTGCTGCAACACAACCCCGATGTCTCCAACGAAATTCCCTAAACTATAAATCTTTAATCTAAGCACTGGAGATTAAATGGTAAGGTGACAAGCTATCACGAATATAAAAATAAGCATTACTCTCATCCATACTCTCATCTAGAATCTCCAGTAGACAATGTTTAGGAGATTCTTTGAACTGTTGTGAATAATTGTAATCAAGACTTGATATTTACCTGTATATCAAAATGATAAATGATACTATACTAACCATTTTAAACCGAGTGGCTGCTCTTTCTTCTAAGAATAGGTAGGGTTTAAAACTATCACCATATGACTCAACCCAGATCTTCAATTTGGAATAAATGTAATTAGATTCAAGAGAATCTGCCCGGAACATAACACCACACCGTCCTTTCACTCACAGAGTTCTTTCACCCTTGCACTCTTTCAACACTCTTTTACAGATTCCTTTCACTTTTACAGAACGGAAATTAGTTTGACATCGGTACACAAAATAGACGTAGACTACGCCTATGGAGAAAACCCATTGATAACACCGTCCTTTCACTCACAGAGTTCTTTCACCCTTGCACTATTTTACAGATTCCTTTCACTTTTACACAACGAAAATTAGTTTGACATCTGTACGCAAAATAGACGTCGACTACGCCTATGGAGAAAACCCATTGAAGTGATTTCGATTCGTCGTCTGCAGCTTCTTTCCCTCACAGAGTTCTTTCACCCTTACACTCTTTTACAGAATTCTTTGACTTCTACACAGCGAAATTAGTTTGACATGGTACGCAAAATAAACATCCACTATGCCTGTTCAGAAGACCTACCGAAGTGATTTTGATCCGCCGCGGTGAATTTCTGTAGTTGCCGAAGATGAGAGAGAAACAATGGTTACTTGAGTATGGCAAGCGCTGGTAGTTTGAAAAGTTTGTTATGAAAACCAGATATTTGATCCAACGGTAGCAATTATGCGAATCGTTTAACATCAAATCAGATGGAGCATAACATGACAGCAAAGACCACCGGCAAGTTCATCCCAGAGGGAACGCCTTACGGCTTAATTATAAAAAAATTGACAGAGCATCATTTCTAAAACTGCATAAAATTTGACTTCAATGAACACACGTCATTTCTTGAATTCATTCTACCTTGAGTTCTGCAATTTGAGAGGGTTATGCCATTTGTCAACTTAACTCTACTTTGGAGCCAAGTCCTAGCCTTGCCATTATCCCAATATGTGTCCCCCAAATCTGGTGCAAAAGTTTATTGTATTATTGTTAGGATCTCAGCCCAAAGACTCGTGTAATGGTAATTTTATGCAAAATATTAGTTCACCTTAAACCTTCATTGAATCTTCTAATGTCTTAGGTTGTTGCCAACGGAGGCTTGTAATTTATCCTTGAAATAACATTATTGGTGGTATTTAACGTATTCTAATCTGGAAAAAGTTTGTGAAAATGGGGAAAAAGATTTTGTCTTGATTATATGGATGGGACAAAATTCCCCCGGATCCACATCATGGTCATTTTAGGCTTCAAAATATTCACAATGTTGTTCTTCATCTTCATTTTGATTTCGATTTAACAGAAAAACAGTCTACAAAACCAAAACACCTGATGCGCTTCCTTACTCACCCATAGTCATCATCATGATCATTTTAGGCTTCAGTATATTCACAATGTTGTTCTTCATCTTCATTTTGTATTCAATTTAACAGACAAACGGTCTACATAACCAGAACACTTGATGCACTTCTTTAATCAACCACAGTCATATGTCACTTAACTCTACTTGGGAACCAAGTCCCAACCTTTCCACTATACCAATATGCGTCCCCAAAATCTGGTACAAATGTTTATTGCCTTATTGGTAGGATCTCAGCCCAAAAACTCGTGCAATGATAATTTTATGCAAAATATCAGTTCACCTTAAAGCTTAAACCTTCATTAAATCTTCTAACTTCTTAGGCTGTTTCCAACTCGGGCTTGTAATTTATACTTGAAATAACATTATTTGTGGTATTTAAGGTATTCTAATCTTGAAACAGTTTGTGAAAATGAGGAAAAGGGTTCTGGTTGCAATTTACTGGCTCCTCTCATGTGAGAATTGAAGGTCTAATGGTCTGGCAGACATTTTCCCATTAAGCTGCCTTAATTAAAAGAACTATCTGCATTATAGGCTACCAACTATGCAAAAAAGAAATGTAAATAAAATGCTTAGGCAAGAACTTTTGTCAGAGCTGCTAGCACTGCTTTTCGTGTGGGAAGAGCAGGGATTGCCCCCCTATCAGTAACTGTAATTGCACCACAGGCATTTGCAAACTTCAATTCCTCTCTCAGGTCCTCTTCTTTCTACACAAAACAAGACATTTGTTAGTCATTTCATTAGGAATTCAAATTTATTGAATAAGACTCATTTCAAAATGCTCGTGATCATGATTCCAAATAATGTTGCATATGTTGTATTTACTACTATTTATGATTGAACCGAACCTGCAATAAAGTGAGGTCCTTAGCCAATTGACTAAGAATCCCACTCACAAACGCATCTCCAGCACCATTGGTGTCTACAGCTTGCAATGCCAGGCCTTCCACTTTTCCGCTAAAATCCCAATACACATTAATCACCACATATATAATTATTTTACTTTGACTACTGTCGTAAAGCTGCCAGTCCTTATTAGTGCCAATTACAGATTCAAAGAAATAACATGGAAATGCTCTAATATCAAATATAAAGGATTTCCAAATGTGTGGTAAATTATGTCGTTGCAAACCCAAAAAAATTCCCTTTATCCAACAATTTAATAAAAACTTCATATGGAGATTACTTTGCCTAAAGTATTGTTCTCTTATATTAATAGTAATCAACATTAAAATGGAAAGACTTTATAACCAAATATACAAGATTTCAAAGAGTCTGGTAAGTTCTCTGGCTGCAACTTCAAAAATATGCAAACCCAAAAATAAACTCTCTTACTCAATGCTTTCACTACTAAACCTGCATTTGCAAAATTAGTTATGTGGGCAAAATAGTCTATCAAATCATCTTTAACATTGAAAAAGAAGAGTTGTAAGTTAAATTCAGGTACAAACACATCCGTGAGCACTTAAATTAGCAAAGTCATTAAATGAAGGAAGTAACTTGTAGAATCGCAACCAGATGAAGTCTGGTCTGCAGTTATGTGATCAGGGAAGAAGAGCTTTTACAGTGGTAGAAACAGTTTCAAGAGGCACACCATTGCAGCCGCATCACACAATACACATAGGAGGAGGAGATGAATACCACCTCTGGCAGCGAATTTAACATTATATTAGTGGAAGAGACCACTGTGAAGCCACCTAATCTGGTGCAAAAGTTTATTGCATTATTGTTAGGACCTCAGCCCAAAGACTCGTGTAATGATAATTTTATGCAAAATATTAGTTCCCATTAAACCTTCATTAAATCTTCTAACTTCTTACGTTGTTGCCAACTGGGGCTTGTAATTTATACTTAAATAACATTATCTGTGGTATTTAAGGTATTCTAATATTGAAACAGTTTGTGAAAATGAGGAAAAATATTTTTCCTACAATTTATTAGCTCCTCTCATGTGAGAATTGAAGGTCTAATGGCCTGGCAGACATTTTCCCATTAAGCTGCCTTAATTAAAAGAATTATCTGCATTTCTCTGAGGATTGCTTCACTTATACCATTATATTGGTAACAATGCTGAAATGATGCTATAATGTCATTTGCATTTTTAATAAAAAATCTTAATTGCATTTTGTTGCATATTGGGTATATCAATTCCATATAACGAATTCATTCAGAACTTTTTGATGATCACATGTTGTTCCTTGTCTATGGATTGAAAGATGAGATGGCTATGGATTGAAAGATGAGATGCTTGATTATATAGTTAATAAGAATTTTAATAAAATATAAAAAAATGGTCATTTTCAACCCAAAAAATAAAAGTTAACCCAAAACTTGGCAAAATAAAAGAAAGAAAATAACCGTAATCGCATGAAAAACTGGACATGACATTACTCACCATGCCGCAAGTAACAAAATACCCTTTTCGCCATTAAAAAATGATGAAACAGAGATGAGAAGACCAGGAAGGGGAGTGCAACACCCACTTAGAAAGTAATCAAGTTTTCAAGGCCGACCAGAATATTTTGCTAAGTGAAAGGAATGTTAGATATCCATAGAAATGCGATTTTATCATAGAAGGGTATAACATAACTACTTAATATTCTAAAAAAAAACCAGCCAAGTGTCCCTTCTATGTCTGTTATGTTTGCAGTGAACAAAAGAATATATTCCATGACAAACCGAAGCAGAGTGCCTACCTGAAGGTTTTAAATCAAAAATTGTAGTATAACAAACAGAAGCAAGGCAACTAAATAACTGCAGTTCTCGTAAGGCCTTTTACGAATAAACAACAGTATTAGCTTATCCTTCGAACATTTTTGCTTGATATAAAGCCGAACGAAGCTATATCATCCAATTGTATACTAAAATTAAAATAACCAGTGAAATTGACCTAATTTCCTTTACGAATTCAATAAGCTACTAGGTTTAAAGTTTGCACCAATCCAATGAGGATTACTGTGATATAGGGTTATTTACCTTATCAGACCGGTAAATTCTACAAAGAGCTCGTACTGGCAACCGAAGAAATCTTCTATGGCCTCCTTTAGCCTTTTTGATAATCTCACACAACTCGATTACAAATTTCAATTGGCAGGCATTTTTCTCTTCCCATATATCAAAACAACACAATCATATTGCAAGATGTTTGGAATTGAATGTAAACTTTTAAAGGGATTCAAATTTGGGCTGCCCACCTCTGATAGGAATGAAAGGCAAGACCAGATGCGCAGAGTTGGTGGCAATCAAATGTGCGAGAGTGGTGGAGAAAACATGGGGTTTGTAGCCCACCGTGCTACAACTCTTGTGTATAAATTCCAGTTCCTACAATACAATAATCGGGAAAAATTAGACTACTACCCAATTCTACCGTTCAACATTCCATAAACTGAAAGTGCATGGCAGTAGAATACCTTGCAGGCATCATGAGAAAGGAAGCCGGGGAGGATCATCTCATATTATTCTGAGATTGACCCCAAGAAGACAGCACAAAAGAAAAGAAAGATTACATATAATGACATTAAGGGGAAATATCCCAGAGGATACTTTGATGGGCTAGAAAATAGCCAATAGAGAATGTGTGGATGTGGAGCTGTTATAATTTTGGAGCCGGGGTGATACTACCATTTCTGGTGGAATGGAGGTTGGAGGACAAATAGTAGAGCTGATGAGATCATTGCGCTCTGGGTTGTACTGAACTTTGCAAAATGGCCAAGTTTGGAAAAAATATTCGTTTTTGGAGATACCAAAAGCATCATAGATTGGGTCAAAGATTACACTTAATTTAGTCCACACATTTTGTCAAACTGAATGAGCCACATCAGAAACTTGGAAACCAACTTTCAGAGCATTTCGTTCACACATATATACAGAGATCAAAACGAGGTAGTTGATCTTCTCTTAAATAGGGGTATTGACACAAAGACATGCAAGTATCATTTCGAGGCATATGTGCAGGATAGACTTATGAATATTGGGTATATCAATTCCATATAACGAATTCATTCAGAATCTTTTGATGATCACATGTTGTTCTTTCTTATGCTTTTGTTTAGCATGAACTCTTAGACCAAAAACAGATTTGTATTTTGTAATTAAGAATAGATAAAATACTGAAGCACTCTTACAGAAAAGACACAGAATCTGAGTACAGAGAAAATGTATGGAATTTGTCTCGGAATATGGTCGGACAAATTACAGTTATAGACAGGAAAATCAAAGGGAAAATGTATGGAAATCCTCAGCGAATGTACTCTTTTTTCTTTTTTTTTATTAATGAAAAAAATAGTTTTTCCAATTGAAAAAAGAATCATTACGATATCATTGTGATAGTATATTTCATCCATTCAAATTGTAAATTGATATCAAAGAGGAACCAGGAATCAGATCACTGAAAGAACATTCATGCAGATTCAAATCTTAACAATTTCAAACATTGATGTATTTAGAGTTGTATATGCTTGCAATTTCATATTCTCACATGCAAGGCAAGATCGCTGAAAAATGTTCAGGAAAGGGGCTTCACAGCGTCACTCCATTGGCAATTGGGATCTGAGAAATCTCGATCCAAGGGTCTGCAGCAAGGGCCCTGTTTAGTTCCAACATATGCTCTGCACAGGGTCACTCCATCGGCACAGCGTCACTCCATCGGCAATTGGGATCTGAGCAATCTCGATCCGAGGGTCTACAGCAAGGGCCCTGTTTAGTTCCAACATATGCTCTCTCTCTCTGCCATAACTCATGCCTTCGCTCATGGCAACTTCTGGGGGAACCGCAACTAATCCTTTGCCACAGAGTATTGTCATACGCAATCAATCCTCCCACCTTCACTAGATCTATCAGCCGCATGTGGCAATTCAGATAGTTGCCTTTGTCAGCATCTACAAACGTGAAATCAAACGATTCCTGCATCTCCGCCTGCACAATACTCATTTCATCAATTTATTAAGCCTTAATCCGCCATCCCCGAACTTTGGCTGTTCCTCGACTCTCTGTAACGATAATTCGGCCTTTTTTCCAGAATGCCATAACATAAAATGCCTGCCCTGTTTCCATATGCCTTTTCCATTCCACCCTTGTCTCTTCCCTTCCTCTTGCCATTGATCTAACGCTTGAAATTTGTTTAATCATCTAACATCTAATCGTATGGTGCACAAAATGACAGGTAAACAATGAGGGAAGTTGATTTCAGATGGAAACGCCTTACGGCGTAAATAGAAAATAATTTATAACCGTAGTAGAATAAGGCAAGACCATTAAAAAAATTGCAATCTAAATGAGATTTACAAGTGATTATGATTAGTGATACATTCCAATTTGGAAATTAGTACTAAAATCACTAGTCAAACCAGAATATCTGAGAAATCCTCGACAATATCAAAGAATGTCACAGGGATAATGTGACAAGTGGAGCATTATTCGAGGTTATGAAATTGTTATGAAGTGTATTATGTATTGGGTGTTTATATAGAGGTATTATTCAATCAAGTGGAACATTCTTCAAGGTTCTGAAGTATATTATGTCTTGGGTGTTTATATGAAGATATTATTCAATTTTGGTTTAATAAAAGTGTGTGAACATTTCTTTTAAGAATGTGTGTATATAGTCATAGAAACACAAGTGTGTGTTTTTTTTAAGTTTGAGAGAACTTTTAAGTTGGGCTTATGTCATGGTGAGAGAGTGTACACATTATTTTTCTAAAAAGTTGCACATCTTTCTCCATTAAAAAATAAAAGAAAAAAGAACAAGCTTGTGGATCTAAATGTCTTTCAAACAATTTCAATTATAACACCAAAGGAGAGCTTCCAACTCATAGTGAACACATGTGTGCTCTTGGTATAGTTTCAACACTTCAAAGGTTTGGTGGGTAGAGGTAAGTTTCCTGTTTCTTTATTTTTGAATCAAATGACAAATGCAAATATTATAAGTATTTTTTTGTATAGTTGCATATTTATTAAGCACAATTACCATGGTTGAAAACCATGAACCAAGACAACAAATGAAACCCACATTATAGCCACGAGAAAACATTAACCTCGAGGCAAATGACAACCCAAAAACATAGATTACAAATTATTTAAATCAATTAAAATTATTTATTGAAGAGATTAGGTACACATGTGAACCATCATGACTCTCATTAGCCACATTCCTTGATAACATTATTGCCTCCATTAATTGTTCCCATCATCAATTGACAAATCACTTAATATAGAACAAAGGTGAGAGAATTCTACTCCATTGGTATCATTAAAGAGTAAGTTAAATATTTGAATATCACTAAAGAAATGATTTTGGGTTATTTATTAACCCCATAACCAACCAAACCCTTGATTCTAAGAAGATACATATTTCCATGTATTGGTGCACATTCGATCTATGGAAAGAGAATTGGATGGGTTGTTGGTTTATATTTTTTGATAAATATCCTTGTAATAATAGGGAAGTGCCATTATATTTCCTCTACGAATTGTTGTTCAAATTTATAATTAGTGACCATGTTAATTATTTTGACATTAGTAAATTGTAGGGTGTTAGTCTTGGCTTTTCCCGAAATCGAGCAAATGTTAGGCATAATCTATTCAAATTACCATTTACTCTTAGCCATAGGGCCAAACCCCACACCCACACCCCCACTCCCTTTTCCCCCAAAATCAACTCAACTTACAGATTGCCTTGTTCATACTAGCAAGGTGATAGCACATCTTACATGTAGACTAGTGCAACATAGTCATTTATGGCGATCACTGAACAAGATACATTGGAGGAGTATCTTAGACCTCCAAGTGGGTCCTTTAGGATACATTGATTATAGACCATCAACTCAATATAGGAAGGCTAATGCATTTTTTTCGAGTCAAGTAGCACCACATATATACTCTCATTGTGGGCATACTTGTCATGGCCCAATGGAAGATCTTATCTGCAAGAGATTTAGGGATTAGGTTATTATGATTTTTAATAGTTGTTAAATCATTTGTTATAAATTTGATTGGATAATTGACAAATACTTAATAAACATAACCTTAAAGTACTTCATTTTTACTTGTTTGTTTGCATGTACAGATGCTATGAGAGGATACAATGCCATCGAGATAGGAATATTTTTGTTCTCTCAATATAAATGTAACCATGGATGCAACATTTGATATTGTTCCACCTCAAACATAGGTATTTAAATGAATTTATTCTTGTCCACTTCAATGATAACTTAGCAAGAATTAAAAACTTATTGTTTGGAAATGTCCACGTTATCTAGGAGAAATAAATCTTCATTTTGTTGTGTTTCCATAAGTATCCATTGAATATTTTGAGTAGCCATCTCCACTTGGAATTAACATATCACTTCCCACTAGTAGCATATGTTACATTATATCTACTTCTAATGTGAGTTTCAATTTATTATTTTAACTCAATTTCATGTTTTTGTACTAATCAAACATATTACAAATGTATATATACGTTCCATTTTTCCCAGTCCTAATTCCATTCTTCACCCATCCCATTTTGTCCATATTACATGCCAAGTCTGCCTTCCTCCACCCCTCCCCCCACCCTAGAACTTGAAATTCCCATTTCCTCCCCTAGAATGTTTCCCCCTATTGTACAACTAATGGGGTTGTATCACCTCTAATACCCAACACGTTTTTCTTTACAAACTTCCACCATTCCCACATACATTCACCCTACACCATTATGTCATGAGGCTCATCCTATCAATGCATCAGTTATTTGAACAACCAATATTGCATCTATTGTAGCTACACCTGCAATGGTTGCATCTATATTTGTTACAACTGCATCCTCCATAGACCCCATCATTGCCTTGGAACATGTTTTCCATCCATGTGCTCCACCTCTTATCAATGTATACATTATTGTAGTAACAAATATTGTATCTATAGTGGTTTCATTATTGTTTTTGTAACTGCATCCTTGTCAACCCCTTTCATTCACTTGGAGTAGGTTGTCCACCCAAATACTCCACTTTTCAGATAGAAAGATAAATATTTTCCATTGCCTCAAATATTCATAGTGAAACACTTATTTAATCAAAATCTATCAATAGAATGAGTGAATTTGATTTTATACATTTTGATTATTTTTTCAATTAATTGATTGTTGTAATTATTGCAGGGAGACATTGTTGAGAGGCATGTATTGTAGAGGAGGACAACCCCCCAACCATTCACATTCATGTCCGATGTGAGCTTTTAAAGATTTGAATTTTGGATGTGTTTATTAAGTGTGTTAACTAATTAAACTATGGGAAAATGAACTGATATGTTTTTGTTTCCTTTTCAAATCCCAAAAATGCATAATACTTCGATACAAAAGAAGGCTCAACGTTTCTCTGTCTGAAAGGGAAGGATGATCGATTTTGGAGATGCACCCAAGAATGCAAATGCTAGCAATGGTGCCTGAGAAAGCCATTATGTACATTATCCATGATGTGGAAGTTTTAGCATGGGATTTCATTTCATATCTAGGGCATTAGTTTCCATTCTATTATTTTTGGGAATGAATTTTCCATTAGGTATGTTGGAAAAAAGATTTTACATTGTATGAAAATATTTATTTAGAACAATTTGAATATAAATATGTGACTTTGGACTTATGCATCATGGCTTGTATACATTGTTTTAGTGTATTGATGCTTAATTATGTCACTTATGGCAGTTATCTTATGGCATGTTGATTATTTGTCTCGTTTTTAAGTGTATCACTTATGTGCATTAGTTATGGGGCATCACTTACTTATGTCAATCATGTATGTTGCTTGAGTTTGTCACTTAAGGGAGTCTCCTATGGCATTTTGGGTATAAATTAATCATAATCATCTAAAAATAAATTCTACCCATATAATGTTTCATTGACTCATAACATTCATAAATATAATGAACAAGGATAACAACCTAGGGAAAGTGCATAAAGAGAAAGATTGTGTTAGCATCTTAGAACAAAATGAGGCTATCCACACCTAACCTTAGTCATTAACTAAGGTTTTCACACTTATCCTTAGCCATCATAGCTTAGTACAAGTTGGCATAAGTGAGACTCTCCAAATTCTTGATAGGGTATCTACCAAAATAAGAGATCTTAGCCACCAACTAGGCCTTTTAAATTCCACAAAGGTAGGCTTATCAAATTCAACATCACTAAGGTTTTCAAATTCCACAAAACTAGGGATTTCAAATTGCACAAAGCTATTTTTTTTTTCAAAATCGACTTCAATATACATTAACAAACATTTCCAACTTGCGATTGAAGGTCATTATGGTGTGTTTACTTACATTTTCTAATTATCCACTCAAATTTGAATTAACTATGTCATAATGGTCTAAATAGAAATTCCATCCATATCCATTGTAAAATTCATATGCAAATTAGTTTTCCAATATCATAGTACAATTCATATCCAAATGAATTTTCCACTTTTATGCAAAACCCCCATACTTATTTTCATTTTGATCCCCAAAACTAGCCCCATGTGAAGTAGAATTCAAAATTGCAAGTACAAAATGTTGATTAAATGTCATTCATACTTACAAAATTTGTATTTCTTTAGTTGAGTATTTATCTTGTTTGGAATCAAGAAATGGATGTTAGAATACAAATAAACAATAATAATAATAAAAAAAAACATAAGCCAAATAAACAAGGGAGGCATGAAGAGAAATGATGCATCTTGATTTCGATTAGTAGGCATTCTTTAGATTTATTTTGCATCATTTTTACTAATGGTTGATTGATTTATGTGTGCCTTCACTAGTCATTTAACATCCACTTTATTGTCCTTGTAGCATCTTAGTTGTTTCCTTATATTATATTTATTTTCTGTTGATTGTGGTGTTTGGTTTTTATACCCTCATACCACATTCACAATATGTCCCTCAATGTATCCAAGAAATGAGTTACAACTCACCATAAAATTCAAGCCAGGTCTCAAATGGGGAAAACATTGATTCTGATGGACCCCACCCACCAGGATACAACTAAGGACATCCCACTCCTAAGATTCCATAGGTCTGATCTATTTGAGGATCTTTGGAGCTAGGGTTTTGCTTAGTAAATAATAATGTAAATTTTCTAGTTTAGTTTTGTTTTCCTCACATGTTTTATTTTTGTTCCATTTTAGTGTCACTTTTTCTTACTTTTGTGTTGCTTTTTTCCTTCCGCCAATAATAATTAATCAACATTCCCATTCCCCTCATCCACATTCCCTATTGTTGTTACAAATAAAGGTGATATTTAGTTCAGTTTGAATTAGACAATAGTGAGAAGCAAGATATATCTATGCATAACTTATCACTAACGTATCATTTTTCTTGATGAAATAGGAAACACAACAAATCTTTAGATACCGACCCCCCGCCCCAAAAAAACTAGCCCCATGCGAAGTAGAATTCAAAATTGCAAGTACAAAATGCTGATTAAATGTCATTCATACTTATAACATTTTTCTCTTATTTCTTTAGTTGAGCATTTATCTCTTTTGGAATAAAGCAATGGATGTTAGAATATAGATAAATAAATAAATAGAAATCATAAGCCAAATAAACGAGGCATGAAGAGAAATGATGCATCTTGATTTCGATTAGTACGCATTCTTTAGATATATTATGCATCACTTTTACTAATGGTTGATTGATTTATGACTTCCTTCACTAGTCATTTAACATCCAATTTAGTGTCCTTGTAGCATCTTAGTTGTTTCCTTATATTACATTTATTTTCTCTTGATTGTGGTGTTTGGTTTTTATACCCTCATACCACATTCATAATATGTCCATAAATGTATCCAAGAAATGACTTACAACTCACCATAAAAATCAAGCTAGGTCTCAAATGGGGAGAACATTGATTCTGATGGACCTCACCCACCAGGATACAGCTAAGGACATCCCCCTCCTAAGATTCCATAGGTCGAAAAATGATTTGTTTGAGGATCTTTGGAGCTAGGGTTTTTCTTAGTAAATATCAATGTAAATTTTCTTGTTTAGTTTTGTTTTCCTCACATGTTTTGTTTTTGTCGCATTTTAGTGTCACTTTTTCTTACTTTTGCGTTGCTTTTTTCCTTCTGCCAATAATCATTAATTAAAATTCCCCTTCCCCACATCCACATTCCCTATTGTTGTTACAAATAAAGGTGATCTTTAGTTCAATTTGAATCATTCAATGGTCAGAAGCAAGATATATCTATGCTTAGCTTATCACTAACGTATCATTTTTCTTGATGAAATAGGAAACACAACAAATCCTTAGATATCAATGCCCCCCACCCCCCTCCTCGGCCTCATCCTTACGGAGCCTACATGAACTGACCTTGACTCCCTCATGTGAAGGCTCTTGCACAAAGGCAATGCAAATCATGATAGTAGAGTTCTTTGCCTCCCATTGTTTTCTTTTGAGTGAGTTGGCCTACCCTGCACAACCCCCTTGAAGATTCATCTTTTGTCTCACTTATGACTTCATATTCTTACCCTTGATATTATATACCTTGTCTCGCTTCTTCTACCCATTTTCCCTCTTAACTTCCCCTTTTCTCAATTCCATCATGTCTCCAGAGTCTTCCAAGTTCTAGTTCATACAATGAGAACCACCCTATGGAATCACCAAATGTAGATGCACCTCAATGATTTAAAAAAATACACAAGCCATTGCGAGTGTTGACCTTCCCATCTCCAACTTCATTCATGTTTATGTCATATGACTTGTTTTTCTTGAGATTCATTACCTTTTACGAAATCAATGAAAGGGAAAGATCCTCTTCCTACCTTTGAAGCAAAGATCTCCACAACTCCTATTGAAGAGTGTGATCCACGACCAATCATAAAATCAAATAAAAAATGGGTTTGTCATGAATAATTTCATTCCTTAGCCCCTTGATATTGTTGAGAGTAAAAAAACGTTTTTTATGATTTTTGGTACATATATACACCTATTTATGGTGCATGTCATTTGATGAGTATGGTTGAAAAAAAGTATATAGCTTTTCTCTGTGAGTCTCATTTATTGTTTTTAAAATCGTCACCTATGCTTATAATCTATTGATAATGTTTGTAATCCTACTTGTTAACAATTCTTTTTTGAGGCATCCTCATTGGAACTTTCTTATTACATCAAATTTTATTGACTCATTTATTGTTTTTAAATTCTTCACCTATGCTTATAATCTATTGATAATGTTTATTATCCTACTTGTTAACAATTATTTTTCACGCCTACTATATCTTATGTAACTTTCTTATTACATCGAATTTTCTGTCAAAAAATGCTTATAATCTATTGATAATGTTTATTATCCTACTTGTTAACAATTATTTTTCACGCCTACTATATCTTATGTAACTTTCTTATTACATCGAATTTTCTGTCAAAAAATGCTTATAATCTATTGATAATGTTTATAATTCTACTTGTTAACAATTATTTTTTCGTGCCTATGATATCTTATGTAGCTTTCTTGTTACATCAATTTTTCTG
>APFE030354111.1:13632-80028 GCA_000404065.3 Pinus taeda
ACTGCATAAAGCACACATTAGACTTGTTGGCATAATGAGTAACCCAATTCACTCTATTAGCATAAATATAATAAAAAAACATGCAATAAACTAATGAGAATGGTGGATTAAGTTGAATTAGGAGGTTGAATGAGCCGATATAATTATCCATTCTTGGGGCTCATCATCACCCCCTACTGAAAGTGTTGCTCATCCTCTGAGCAACTAATATATCTCTTCATATTTGATGGCCCTAGTGGCCTTCCTGTCATGCCAAGCTTCTGAAGTGATGTCCTCTCCTCGGTTATGAAACCATTCTTTTCTCCCTACTTCTTCCCACTGCCTGTGCTCCTTTTCTTGTAGCAGTTTTGTTAGAGCCTCAACCTCAGCTAGCAGCTTGTCCTCTTTTTGTTGTTCATCAGATGTTTCCTTGTCTTTCCTTCTTCCTGTGATTGTTTGGCTGCCTTTTCCTCCAATTTCTTGGTCTCTCTTAGCTTAGCCTGAGTTTCCTGTAGAGAATTCTCAGCTTCCTATAGAGCTGTCTTTGAGTCCATCATCTGAATTCTCTTTCTCCCAGTGAAGGTTTTTGGCTTCCTCATTCATAGGTGATGGATATCTTTGAAGGAGACTCCTCCTTTTGTTTAGCTGTTGTGTCCTTAATGACAATTTGCTCCTTTGACTGTGGTTGCGCTCTGCCTACTTTTACCTGTGTGCTCCTCCTTGCCTTAAAGTACAGGGAAGTTTACCTTTTTCTCTTCCCTTTTTGTTTTGGAGGTGTGCTTAAGGTGGCAAGCACGGCTGCCGCCTCCCTAGCCAAAATCTCAGGAGATTTCTCCTTCTGCTTCTATATGTCCATGCTTCCTATAGAAACTGTTTTCGGACTTCCTGTAGAAACTGTTTTCAGACTTCTTGTAGAAACTGTTTCGGCCTGTTTGGCTAGATGTGGCTTTCCTTTTAATTCCTGTTTGGTTGCCTTGGTTGTGACCTCCTTTTTTTGGACTTTTTTAGTCCTCTCTTCTCTACTCTACAGTCATTTCTCCCTGGGTGTTTGTGCCATTGGTCCTCCCACAGTTTTAGGCTCAGCAACTTGGCCTTTTCCTTGTTTCCCCTTCTGTTCTTTCTGTGGTGGTTTGTCCTGTGTTTCTTTACCACTGGCTTTCTCTCCTTCCTCAGTGTGTTCCCTTTCTTCACTGCTGGATGAGGTGAGTTCCTCTGCCAGAATTCGGATATCGTCATCTCTGGACATGTTGCAGAAAATCTCCCAGGAGAGGGGGACAATGTAGGCGTGGAGGGCATCTTCTACTAAAATCTTGATGAACCCATGATGGGCTAACTGATCTAGTGTCCCTTACTTTAATTTTGTGCCACATTCAATCAATGATTGCAGAAGAAAATAGGGGATACTCAACTTCTGTTCTGGAGGTAAATCCATCCCATGTCTTAGTTCACTTAGCAACCTGAAATGATAGCCGTAAACAACACTGAACCGCCCCTCACAGGTAATGTATTTCATGATTTGGAGACTGGCTTCGCTCCAAAGAGGATGTAAGCTAGCTCTCCATACCCCATTCTTGTCTTCTGCAAAACGTTCATCCGGTAGGAAGAATTCTTTCTTGGTTTTTTGGCCCAATGCCCTCTCCTCTTTTCTCCAATGTATCCCTAATGGTAGACCAGTAACTCGACTAATGAGCTCAGGGGTAAGCTCTAGGGTCAACCCTCTAAAATTCACTGGCCTGTGCCTTTGATTTAGGTTGCAGAGACATTAAAAATTCCTCTGTTATCTCATCGTCATGATACAACTTACACAACTTACATCAATTTTCATCCCCAACATACATACAACCATGTAAATTCAAATTCTTCATACATAGGTTAGCCCTCATAGTGCTTTATCTTTTCTATAGGAAATTGTTTTTTAACAGGAACCGTGGGGGATAATTTTCACGTAGAACTGACTAAGAAATTTCGTGCAACACACAGGGAAACTGCTATTTTCGACTCACAGACAGACTTGTCTCTAACCCTCTAATTCAAGACAGCTCAATTCATCACCTTTTCGAAATATACCATGCATGGAAGAGTGTTTTCAAGGCTACCTCTCTCAGAACTCCAAATTCGACGAAGAAAAGTCCAGGCTTCCCTGCTTCGAAAAGTTGTGCCGTACTTCCTGTAGAACCTCTTCCTGTAGAAGGAAATTGCGCTTCGTGTAGATCCCAATAGGTGGGATATTTTTTAAAAAAATGTCTAAGAAAGCCTGGTTCACTGCTATGGAGCTGGTTGCAGCTACAAGGACAATGATAAACTGTAAACAATAGAGGTGAGAGTTCGATTGGCTGTTTTATGGAGATTTATGTTGATGGAGGGCGAGCTGGCCAACTGCACCTTGGCCCCATCCAGACTGTTGGTCCCCACTACAATGTTATTATTAACTATTTGTTCTCTGCCTATAATCACGTCCATCAATCACGCTGAAGTTTAAACGGTCACCATTACCTGTTATCAGATTTCTTCCTTAGATGGCTGAGCACACGTGTCGTATTCACCCACCGAGCGTTGTTTGAACTGGATGAGGGTGGCGAGTTAGCTGGCCACCGATTTTTTTAATCACAAACATCTCATTGCTCACTTAGTTTTCAAATTACATTCATGCAATCAGAGGAACGAGTTTAGTCATGTACTTGGAATTCG
The DNA here is from genome assembly GCA_000404065.3 of Pinus taeda. Taxonomy (NCBI): domain Eukaryota; kingdom Viridiplantae; phylum Streptophyta; class Pinopsida; order Pinales; family Pinaceae; genus Pinus; species Pinus taeda. Next base: position 16,300 of record APFE030354111.1, read on the forward strand.
AATGTGGTTGTTGTGAGGTGTTGTGGCCTTTCCTTCTGTTGCATGATTTTGTTTTTGTGGTTGCATGATGGCTTGGTTGCTGATTCATGGATTTTTTTCTTGTGCAGGTATCCTCTGGCCAGATCTATGCTGCAGGAGCCTGCTTCAACGTTCAAATTTTCACCCTCATGTTGTTGACGCTGAATTTTCACAGGACAGCAACTTGTTTTCTCCATTGCTTCCGAATGATAGATCGGATCAATCTGAAACTTTCTAATCATGTTTCTATCATCATTGTGCACCTCCCATAGCAAAATTTTAATCAATGGATGCACATATATTGAGAATAACTAAAAATGGCTGAAGATTATAGAGGTCAATTTCTTGAAAACCATGCATCGAAATCGGTTGAAACTGCTTGGGTAGGTTACTACCACCCATATGCATCTCCCCATGAAATAGGTTTTGAAACGGATGCACGAATATGGAGAAATGCAAAAATGGCTGAAGGTGATGGAGGTCGATTTCTTGGAAACCGTGCACCGGAATTGGCTGAAATTGCTCGGACATGTTGCCATCATCCCTAGACAACTCCCCATAAAATTGTTTTGTAAATGGATACACAGTTTTCACGTGAGGGAAAAAAACAAATTTCAGGACTATGTATTTTTGCTTCCAAGCATTCTGCAGTTTTTTGCATGGTAAGAAAAAATGAGCTTGGGCTATGATGAAGGCATGGCAATGATGGAGGGGGAGTTTGAAGAATGTAGGAGGACTTATGAATCCTTTAGGAAGCTATCATGTTCGCCAAACTACCTTTTTGCAATCCATTTACAGCCTTCTCTAATTTCTACAAGAACTTCCTGTAGAAGCACAATGAGGTGGAAAAAATGATGGAGAAAGGTGAGGGATGGAAACAGGGGTGGCTGCAAGCCTACAAACAGATTCCAACCTTCAGATTCCCCTCCAAAATTGATTTTGGCTCGCCCAAAGGTTCTACAGGATGTTTCCTGTAGAAATACAAAACTTCTTGTTAAAGGTGGAATCTCGACCTGAATGTGATCAAATCCTAAGAAAGGCGTGTGGCCATGGAGGGAGTGTCTGCAGGGATGTCCTATAGCCTAGTAAGGACCCCTATCCTCGTTTTGCCTGACCCTACTTACGTGCAATGTATTCCCTACAACCTGCAATTGTTTTACAAAGATTAGGCATGTTTCTTTTTTATTTTCTTTTTTTTTTAAAACAACTAGGGTGCCTCATGGAGGTTTTCACTCTAATTGCCTACCCTAGGTGCCTCCAAGGGAGGTTTTCACCCAGGGATCTTATTCTCTTTTCTTTTTTCTCTTTTTTCTTTCTTTTTTCTTCTTTTTTTCCAACCCATTGACCGCCTCATGGAGGTTTTCAATCAATGAACCAATCTAAGGCGCCTCTGAGGAGGTTTTCACCTTAGATTTTTATTTTCTTCTCATTTCCATTTTTTCTCTTTTTTTTTCCTTTTTTTTTACCCTACCCTACTTGAAAAACAAAATCATTTTCAAGTATAAGAATACTTCCAATGGAGCCATGTGCACATCGAGATTAGAGGCAAAATGATGTGGAGGCTTGAAATGCATGCTTTGACAGCTATCTGGATTTCAAAGACCAAACAATTTGACTTTGAAGGGATCAAGGATAACTGAGGAAGGGAGTAATGTTGCAACTTAGTGACCGTCTGGAACCATATGAGCTCCGACATCCTTGGTCCTTTTGCTGATCTGGATCATTCTTCATATCTTCTTCTATCATGACCCTCACATCTTCCTCTTTTTACTACATTTTCTCTTGAATACATGGAAGATTTGATGGTAACCATGAGGGAGCTCTCTCAATCTCTCATTCTGATGTCGTCTCTTCATCTAGTGCAGCCCATGGTTCTTTGATCTCCTCTTTTGAACCTTCTTTTACTAGATGTGGTCTTTCAATGCTTTCAACATAATCTCTTTTTTGCAATACTCTTCTTGAGCTATGGTGAAGATCATTGAGCTCAAGAGGAGTCATTTGGACATTTTGTGCCTCAGCTTTGCAATTGGGTTGAGCTATTCCAATGTGCGGGTTTGGAAATGGTGGTATGGGTAGTTGAGTGGGGGTGTATATTTGAGATGGATGTGGATGGGGTTGTGGTTGGGCAGGTGGTGGAGGCAAATGAGCAGGAGGAGAGTTGTACTAGGGCCTCCACCCCTGATGAGGTGCATTCCATTGAGGTTGTGGCTGAGCATAAGAGTGAAATGAATGAGCAACTGGAGAAGCATGGTATTGAGGAGGATACGACCGAGGGGGTGTGAACCAGGAAGGATGAGCAGGGGGACCCCAAGAAGACATGGAAGTGGTTTGATAGGGGTCATAATAGGTCTGGGATGTCTCTTGCATTCCCTTCTGGTAGGTTCTGGGTCCATGTGACCTCCTTTGGTTCATGAAATAGAGTGGTTCAGTGGCTCTTTTGGCTCTCTGATATGCAGCTTTAAGTCCAGGCAAGGAAGGGCACTGATTCGTAGGATGATATTCTTCACAGACGAAACACACTTCTAGGGAGTGCATTGGACATTCGTTCCTAGGATGCTTTCTAGTGCACCTAGGAAAAAAGATGGCCAAAGTCGCTTGGTTTCCTCTTGCTTCCTTTGGATCTGTAAGGTATCCAGTTGCATGGCAAGAAACTGCCTCATATCACTCTTGAAATCTTCCATCTGATTTGCAAATTCGTTTTTGGATAAGGTACTGCTCCCAACATTTCTGCTTGTAACCATTTTCTCCAGAGGAATGTTTTCTTCTTCTTTTCCCCTTGAGGTTATTCAAATATGTCTTGCTATCCACCTAAGGGTTCTTTAATCACAGCCATCAAAGAAGAGAGAAGGTTGGCTGTGTGAAGCAGTGGGAGTGTTGTGCAATCATTTTTCTGAATTATCTCTACTCCTACAAAGCATGGAAGGAAATATTTTTGGTTGATTTTTCTTTTTCTGCTTGTACCTACAAAACTAAAATAGATTGAACTGCAACTAACTATCTTTCTGAAATGAAAATGCAGAATTAAAATGAAAGCAGGAAATGACTAATCTATTTTGCTCAAATGAAATTGTAGGAATGAAATGCTAGTCTACGCTTGCAGAATTGAAATTGCAGAATTGAAATGCTAATCTACGCTTGCAGAATTGAAATGCTAATCTATGAAAGCGGGAAATATCTAATCTACGTTGCTAAAATGAAATGAATGGAGGAAATGTCTAATCTACTTTTGCAGAAATGAAATTGCAGAATGGAAATGAAATAGACTACTTAGCAAAAGGTTGTAGTAGAAAATAGAAGAAAAGAAGCAATCACAAATACTTTGACGCTTCCCCGGCAACAGCGCCAAAAAGAATGGTGGGCCCCAGTATTGCAGTAATAATGCTGCAACTCCTGGGACTCCCTTCTTTAATTTTATCAACCCGGTAGTTTGTAACAAACTTGGAAGCGACAGTGCAATATGCACAAGTACTAGCTCTTGCTGTGGCTGTCACTGAATCAGCTGGCACAAGTCTGCTAGGAGCTTAAGCCAACTTCTATGAGCTCTTAGAAGAAGCTTTTAACGGTGATGGATGGAAGCTAATTCAACAGAGGCTAATCTACTTTCAGAAAGAAGCGAAAAGTGGAAAGGAAATGCAAACCCTAGCAAACCCTAGTTTTACCGGCTAACCCTACTGGTGCAAGAAAAATGATGAAAGCTACATAAAAGAATGCAATTGACTCTTAGAAAAGTAAAATGCATGTGATTAAGCTACTTCTGAAGTGAAATCTGAAAAGAAACATCTTTTTGTATTTTTGAGTAAGTTGGCAAAATTATTTTGCATGTGCTTTAACTGTTTTTGACTGTGCAGAGGTGGATTGGTGAAAGGAAATGCTTGTAGGAGGTTTGGAAGGTTAGAAGAGGTCCTAAGGGGTCCCTAGTACCCTTCTTGAGAGTTTCACAGTGATCGGATCTCAAGAAATCACTTTCGTGAGCTTCTACAGGAAGTTTGTAGGGGTTCTACAAGATGTTCTGGAATTTCTACAGGATGTTCTGTAATTTTCTAAAGGATGTTCTGAAAAGAGGATTTTGGAGGGTTGATAGAGAGAAAATGGCAAGAAAGTGGAAATGGAGGTTTGATAATGATGTTAAGGGGTCTAGTACCTGGTGGATGAGGCTAAGGAGTGATTGGATTTGTTCGAGGATGGAGGAAGCGATGATGCACAAGAATGTAGAAATTAGGGCAAGGTGGGAAAAGTATGGCAAATGACGGGTATGAATCATGGAATAAGGGTTGGAGCAGATTATCTGATGGAGGAAAGGTAGATAGATAGGTAATACAGGCGCTCTGCAAGTTATTTCTCAAACTGAACAAACAAAGACTCGGAAAGTCAAGGACCTAGCTACTTTAACCTAATCTGATCTAAATAATAGCAAAGAAAATGAATAGAAGTTTATCATGTGAAATAGCTATGCAAACTAAGCAATCATGAACCTAAGCATGTAACCACAACTAATATCAACTTCTGCAAATGAGAATCTAACACTAATAATTGCATGATGAAACAAAGACAGTGTTTTTGGTGGCAGCAAGGACACCTTGGTCCCAGCTCATGGTCCCACTGAGGGAGAGGTGAGATCAGAGGTGCTTGATAGCCTTTTTCTGAATATCTTCTCTGTTATTAACCTATCAAATCAATCTGAATATGGAAAACTATTTTAATCATAAAAAAAAACCTAAGTAACAAAGCTATATTTTAATCTAAATAACAGATTTTATTCTAAGAATGCAGCAAAGACACATGAAAGTAAACAAAGGAGGTACTGGGCACTTGGTTTGGGCCCAACCCCAAGAGCTATAGCCTCCTAACAGAGATTCGAGCTGGTGCAAAGCTGGATTCATCTTTATTGATCAAAAGAATAGTTATATCCCAAAAACTATCTACAAGAAAAAGCTTGGAAATGTGCTGAAATGTAGAGCTAAACTATTGCCTAACAAATGACTAAAATCGAACTACAAACTAGCTAGCTTTTGCCAACAAAGTGACTAACTAAAATGATGCCCTAAGCCTTCTTATTTATACAAATTGAGGATCCCAACAGTCCTCCTAAACTTTAGGAACTCGGCTGCCAAAACTTGTAGTTAACAACAACTTTACTAGCCCTTGCTCGGCTGCCCTAGTGATAATTGATTTGGTGGCCCTTGAACTCTGAGCTGATGGTGGAGAATTTGAGGTAAGGGCCCATAAATGAAGGGGACACCTTCCTACAAATCCTCTCCGCGAATTTGACTGCCAAGTGCTCATTTAAACCTTTGATTTTGTCTCCAAATTGACCAAAAAGACTGCATAAAGCACACATTAGACTTGTTGGCATAATGACTAACCCAATTCACTCTATTAGCATAAATATAATAAAAATCATGCAATAAACTAATGAGGATGGTGGATTAAGTCGAATTAGGAGGCTGAATGAGCCCATATAATTATCCATTTTTGGGGCTCATCAATAGGATGGGGTTGTTGTTCATGAAATCTCTCTGCATTGTTAAAACTCATGCACTGCATCAATCACTGACATTTTATCCATGACTCATGTTAAATAAGAAAGCTTTTCAATTAACTAAGAAAAAACATAATTTTATTATCTAGTTGCCTATGCATGGGAAAACTTGCAGAATAATGTGAAACCTTTATGAGATCTAATGAAAGGCTGAAGACATCAGAAATGGCAATTAAATCCTATTCTTGAAAACTAGTAAAATGCTAGCCCTTTTGCTGAATGGGATAGCTAAAGAATCTAGATTAGTTAAACCATCATAAACAGGTCAATTACATACCTCTCGCCCAATCCAGCGCAGTGACTTTGTCATTCTTAAGTAACAGAAAACCCCAAGTTCCATGAAAATCAAAATTCTGTCTTTTCGGGGCTACATAGGAGTTCTTTCCTCAAACCATGGTCCCTGAAGGGAGGACTGAGGCCAAATCCACCTACTATAAAAGTTTTGATATTCCTTTATCTTCCTAAGCTACTGCTGAAGCAATGCACAAATGGAAGCAAACTAATCAAATCCACAGCTACTTGTAATGAAATAATGCTAAAGACAATTCAACCATTAATCTATGAAATAAACTAAGCATACAAATACAAGAAGAGGAGCCTTTGATTCTAGGGTTGGGCCCTAACTGAAGAGCTTTATCCCTTCGAGTCAACTCAGTGCTAGATCAAGGAAATGTTCATTCTCATTATCAAATCAGAAAAATACATAACAATGCCTTCCACAAGTCTTGAACTCGAAAAAAGCTTAGTAATTTTCCATGAAAAATTTGAATCCTAATGAGGCTCTAGGCCTCCTTATTTATACAACTGAAGTCTCCAATGATTTTCTTAAATCTAGGGAGGCTCAGCTCCCAAACTCAAGATGAACTGGCTCCTTAATTGTCATTGTCTCGGTTGCCTTTTGATCTTCATGGCTTGGTTGCTTGTTACTTCGAGCTAGTGTGATTTGATGGAGGAATATTTGAATGAGTGAGGAGTAAACGAGGAGGATCGATCTCCTACAATTGATCCTCCTTGTCTCATTTGAGTTTCTACCCTTAATTAGCCAAAATTTCCATGATTTTCTCTCAAAAACCTACAATCAATGCATATTAGTCCACTAGGCATAATATCTCACTTTTACTCATCTCATTAAGAAAAAGTATAATCAAAGTATGTAAGAAATTATGAGAAGAGTTGATTTAAATAATCTAGGAGGTGTATTAAGGCCCATATAGTTACCCAATGATGAGGCTCATCATCACCCCCTACTGAAAGTGTTGCTCATCCTTTGAGCAACTCAATCTATATCCATATCTTTCATTTCTCTAGTGGTCCCCTGCTTCTGTTGTAGTTTCCTCTTCCTATGCATAGAATCTTGCCTTCCTCTCTATCTCCTCCCACTGCTTTCTTTCTTCCTCTTCCTCCATTCCTTCTAACATTCCTATGAGTAGTGGTGAACTGAGTCTCAAGCGAATCCAATTGACTTTGAGTCTTTGGAGAGCTTGCTTGTACATGGGTGTTCTATTTAGTGCTTCTCTTATTCTCTAAGGAGAATGGTACTCTCTGATTTTCAGATTGTAGGGCAAAGTGTTCCATCTCATTTGGAAAGCTTGCATGCTGTCATCCACTAACAACCTGAACATGTCCTCAAAGTGTGTGATTGCTTGCTCTTGGGAAACAAGGTACCCTGGTGCAAGTTTAGGGTCATTTGCAATCAGATTGTGGGTGTTGATGATAGCCATTGGATTTGATTGCTTAGCTCTTTTCATGAGGGGTTATGTTTCTTCTCTTGCCATTACTTTCATCATCTTTGTAGCTCTTGCCTCCTCATGATTCATCTATGATGCCAAAGCCATCAATTGCAAGTCCCCTAGTTTTGAATTAGGGTCCCACACATTCTGATCTTTCAAGGCCAAGTTATGTAGGTAAAACTCAGACATTTTAGCTCTATCCTCCAAGGTGATTTGATCACAGAGAGCAATGAATTCTCTGTATTCTTGGAAGGGAATAGTGCCTCTTTGAGCTAAATGTTTATTTGGAACTGTAGCCATTATTCCTTAAGATACAATGAATAGGACTTTGCTAGCATCCTGCACTGGATTTCCTCTAAGGATAGACTAGCCATGGATGCCAATTGACTTTCTCTTTCTTGTAACTTTACTCTTAGGTATGCATTCTCTGCTTCCAACTGAGCTTTCATCATTGCCTCTCTATCCCTCAGGTTGTTCAGTTCTCTACCCATCTCCTTTACTTTCTTCTCCATGTGGCCTATATCCTCCACTCTAGATTTTGAAATTTGCATCCACCTATGTGTTATTGCCCTTTCTTTCTCAAGCTCAAATAATAAGGGGATGGAAAATTTCTGTGGAATGACCCTAACCCCTTCAATGAACCTATAGTAAGAGTCAAGGTTAGGTTGAGGACTAGGTTCCCTTAGTTCTGGATCCTCCTTCTTTGTTTCTTGTTGCATGATCCCTTCTTTGTCCATTTTCTGAGTTTCTTGTAGGTTTAGCAGAGTTTCCTGTAGGATGGCCTCTACTTCCTGTAGGTCCTTCTGTGTCTCCTATAGGAGACCTTTTCCTCTGGATGAGTTAGATCTAGTGACAGGACTCCTAACATAAGTGATAGGATATTTGGGAGAGGCTTGTCCTGATGATCATTCTCCTTGATTTTTCACAAGAGGAGCTACCTTTTCCTGCTACTTTGGGAGTCTTCAATGATAATAGGAACTTTGGTGGGTGTTTGAGGTTTTCCTTGCCTGATCCTTGTACTTTTTCTTGTCCTCAAGTAAAATGGAGTTTGTCTCTATCTCTTCACTTTTTTCTTGATAGGGGTACTTAGGGTAGTGAGGGCAGCTGCTGCCTCTTTCTCAGTGGGTTCTAGAGATACCCTTGGTGATTCCTCCTCTTCTTTGACTTGCATTGTAGACCTTTGTTCTTCCTTGTATTTTGTTTCCTATTTTCCATTTTCCTTCTCATCCTTGTCTTTCTCTTCTTTTTCTCCCTCCAGTTCCTCACTCTGTTCATCAGTTTCTTCCTTTGCATCTTCTTCTGTCTCTTCATCACTTTCCTTCTCCTTTCATTCCTCTTCTTCCTCATCTATTTCCTCTGCATCCCTCTTTGTTTCTTCTTCATCATTTTCACTAGCAGTGGGGATTTTGTCATATTCAAGGGATTTTATGCCTCCCTCTTGCTGCATGTCTTTGAAAGTTGTCCATGTAATAGGGAGTCTTAGGTTTTGGAGGGCATCCTTTAGGATAAGCTTAATTAACCCATGATGTGCTAGTTATTGATGTTTTCCTTCTTGCACCTTAATTCTCATATCTATCACTAATTGAAGAAGAAAGTAGGGTATGCTTAGCCTGTTTTGAGGAGGTGTGTCTGCTCCAAAACTCATCTCTTGAAGAAGCCTGAAATCGTATCCATATACCACATTGTACCTACCTTCACATGATATATACTTAATGAGGTGGTAGCTAATTTAATTACAAGGATATGGTAGGATTTCTCTTCTAAACCAATTTTTGTCTTCCATTGCCTCCTATTCTTCCAAAAAGAATTTCTTCTTTACAATTTGGCTATTACCCTTATCTTCCTTTCTCCAAGGCAACCCTAAAGGAAGTGTGGTAATTCTGCATATGACTTTAGGGGTGAGTTCTACTGAGAGGCCTTTCACCACAGTAGTGGCATGGGTCCTAGATAGTGGTATGAGGGAGAGAGAAAAGTCTCTGGCCACCTCATCATCATATCCCCTCATTTTTTCAAAGAAACCCATCCAATTGTACCTTGTGAATATCTCTACTACAGGAGGGTGCTGATGAATGCTCAATATGTTGGTGGGTTCCCCCTTGTTAAATCCCCCTGTCATTTTTCTCTGATGGATGTGGAGGGTTGTGTAGGTATAAATCCAAATTATAATGGATGAGAGATTTTAAATGAAAATTATGTGTACAATTCCCCGAGACTGCAATCTTGTTAACAAAATAGAAGGCTTTTTTATTTTTTATTTTACTTGGAAAATGTAGGAAGGTATAGATCCTATCTCCTTGTTACTGCCTGATGAATCCAACCTTTCGTTTTTCTCTTCTAAAATGCTCACTACTGATCCTGTAGATGATTTTGTTGTATCTTGTAGGACCCTGTAGGTGCTTCTGCACTGAAAAAACTACTCATTGTCTTTCCTGTAGATTGCTTCAGGGGCTGAGAGAAACCTTGCTTCGATGTAGCCTTGAGATTGTGAATGCCTCCTATGCATGGGAATCAGTGTTTTATTTCCTCATATGGGTGATTTGAGTGGGATGGTGTGTTGGCAACCGAGGTATGAGTACCCATTTTTGGACCGTTAGTCCCACTACCACGTCATCATTCTCCTTACCTCGTAATCAACTCCCACTTCGAGCATCCATAAATTAACCAATTTCAACCTCATCTCTTCTTTCTCTTGATTTTACTGCTGCCACGTGTGTAATGAACTAATTGTATCCTCCTCATTGACTGACTGAAGGTGGCCAAGTTAACTAGACACCTTTGCTTATAAAACAAACTCTTTCACAAATCTACATGTTTGATAATATTATGCTAATGAGAGAGCTTAAGCGAGATAACATACCAATGGTAAGATGCCTTGATGCTGCTTGTTGGAGAGTGAAGTCCTTGTTGTGTATTTGTTGCATGTGTTTTTCTTTTATTATTTTTTATTGTCCCCCTTTGATGTTTTTTTTTTAGGTGCAGGTACTGGATGGTGATGTTGATGATCCTGTTGCTACTGCTAAGCTCTGCAGGAGCTTCTTTGATATTTGGATCTCCATGTTGAAGTTGATTGCAACCTATGATTTTTTGTTTTGTGGGATAGCATGCTACAGGATTTCCTACAAGATGTCATGTAGCTACCTCTCCCCCAAATTTTAATTCATTCCTTCACTTCTGTAGCATGAGGATGGTTGTCATGGGTAGAGAAAGGGTCTAGGGATTGGTGAATGAGAGGTGTAGCCTTCAGGTGTTGTCCCCTTCTTCTCTGTCTTTATCCTCTTTTATTTGTTTTTTTCTCTGAAAACTGTAATTTTTTTTATTTTTTTATTTTTTTGCAACTAACTGATCAGATGAATGCAAGGGTAATCATGGTGGAGAGAGACATGTTGATGAGGTGGTGAAGTAATTTTTTTTTTTTTGACACAAGCAGGTCATCCCCTTTCTCTATGGTCACTTTCCTTAGGATTCCCAAGCCACTATAATTCCTATAGGATCATCCTATAGGCTTTCAGGGAATCTTGTAGAAAACACAGAACCCTTGCAAACTGAGCTATATGAGTCCATAAATGGGGGGAATGATGGGATGATGAAGGATATGGAATGAAGGAATGAAAAAATCAACTGTATAGGTCCTTTTGATCCTCTCTTATTGCTCTGATCCTCCTCCTACTGACCTGCAAACAAAATTTTCAAAGTTTTCTTTTCTGTCTTTTTTTTTTATCTTTTTTGTTTTGTTTTGTTTTTTTCTCTTTTTTTTTTTAAAACAACTAGTCTGTCTCCAAGAGGTTTTCATCCTAGCTGCTTGCCCTGAGTGCCTTAAAAGAGGTTTTAACTCAGAGTTCTTTTTATCTTTTTTTTTTTTGACACCATTGGGCCCCTTAAGAGGTTCTCAACCCAATAGTGGGACTCATGTGCCTCATGGAGATTTTCACCAGAGTCTCTTTATTTTTATCTCTTTTTTCATTTTTTTCATTTTTTTCTTTTTTCAGTGACTTGATGGGGTGGAAGTTGAGACGGGTTCCACCAACATCACTATCTTGATGATGCCCTTAATGAATTATTGCTTTGACAAGGGCTTCTTGTAGACCTTCAATCTGCACCCATTGACAAGTAAAGGAATAACCTCTGCATCAATGGTTCTTATCTGCATTGAACCATTATCATGAAATTTCTCTATGACATAAGGCCCTAACCATCTAGTCCTTAAATTTCCTTTAAAATCCTTGTATCTGGAATCATATAACAAAGCCCAATCACCTTCTTGAAATTTTTTGTCCTTTATGTTCTTGTCATGCTATATCTGTGTGCAGGAGGGCCTTCATTCTAAACTCATCTAACCTGTTCAGCTGAAGCAATCTCTTTTATTGTGCACTGGTGAGATCTAGATCTAGTTGTGTTTCCATTCTTGATATGTTGTATTCAAATTTAATGGACAACATGGCCTTCTTCCAATAGACCAACTCATAAGGAGTGAATCCAGTGGTGGTCTGCCAGGTGGTATTGTAGCCCAAGTGGCCTCAACTAGTCTATCTACCCATATTTTTTGCCGCTACTAATCACTTTGATCAGAATGCCATCTAGCACTTTGTTGGTCACCTCCACTTGCTCATTAGCTTGTGGGTGGTAAGGAGTGGATGTTCTATGATTGATCATGTGCTGGATTAATAAAATTTCAATCATGTGATATGTAAACTGGCTACCTAGATCAGTGACCAGTTCTCTAGGGTACCCAAACTTATAAAATATATTTTTCCTTAAGAACTAAACCACCTTCTCCTCTGTTGTTGCTTTGATAGCCTTGGTTTCAGCCCACTTGGTTAAATAGTCAATGCACACAATAATGTACTGCTTTTTCCTGGATGGTGGGTCAATGGGTCCAATGAAATCCATGCCCCACTTGTCAAATGGCTTAAAAGTCACTTGAGGTTGCATAGGCATTTCATCCCTTGGAGTAGGTTTTCCCATCCTTTGGAACAGATCACACTGACTAGTATACCTCCTGACATCTTGGTTAAGGGTGGGCCAATAACAACCAGCTTATAGCACCTTGAATGTTGTCCTCTTGGCTACAAAGTGACCTCCACAAGGCCCATCATGATAGGTCATAAGGATATCAAATACTTCCTCCTCCCTGACACACCTTCTCAAAATTTTATCTGGGCATAATTTGAATAGGTTGCCCGCAATCCAAGTGAATGGGGCACTATTCCTCACAATATTACTTTTCTCTTTGGAGGACAAGTTCGGTGGAAACTGTGCAGACACCAAGTATTTTGCTATGTCAGCAAACCATGGGGAGAGAACTGAAATAGAGAATAAGTGTTCATTTGGTAACTGATCATCAACCATTCCTTCCTCCCCTACATGCAAACTTAATCTGGATAAAAAATCTGCAACAACATTCTCCTTGTGATGAGCCTCATCATTGGGTAATTATATGGGCATAAATTCACCTCCTAGCTTAGTCAAACCAACTTTTCTCACAACTTATTACATGTTTTTTATTATATTTTGATTATGAGATGAGTTAGAGTTAGATATTATGCCTAGTGGACTAATGTGCATTGAATGCAAGATTAAAAGAGAAAATCAAGGAATTTTTGCAAATACTAAGGTTAAAACTCGAATGGGACAAGGGAGAGGGATTGTAGGAGGTAAATCCTCCTCATTTACTTATCCCCGTTCGAATATTCCTCCATCCATTACACCATCTCGGAGTGCAAGCAACCAAGCCATGAGGATTAGAAGGCAACCGAGCAAGTGAGAGACAAAGAGCTAGTTTATCTCAAGTTTGGGAGCTGAGCCTCCTTGATTTTAAGGTAGTCATTAGGGACTTAAGTTGTATAAGTAGAGAGGCCTAGAGCCTCATTAGAATTCAGATTTTGGTTATATCTAAGCTATTTTTCGAGCTACAGACTTGTGAAAGTTTTATTGATGTAATTTTATGTTTTGGTAATAAGAATGAGTTTTGTTTTGAGCCACCACTGATTTAACTCAAAGGGCTGAAGCTCTTGGGTTAGGGCCCAACCCTAGAAGCCAAGGCGCTTCTTTCTTGTATATGTATGTTTAGTATAGTTTCATAGCTTCATTGTTAATTTGCTTTTATATGCATTTCCATTACAAGTAGTGTAGATTTAATTGGTTTTTTATTAGTTTTATTCCATTTGTGCCTTACTTCAGTAGCAACTTAGCAGGGATCAAAGGAGAACCACAAGGTTGTCAGTAGGTGTCTCAGCCTCATTTCCTCCCTCTGGGATCATGACTTGAGCAAGGGACCCTTAAGTAGCCCCAAAAACATAGATTTCTATTTCTTTTATAAGCTTTGGAGTTTGTTGTCTTTAAATTAGTATTTGGTCAGTTTTTCAAAGTAGGACTCCATTGTCATGCTTTACATCATCATTTCTGTAGTAGATCTTGTCCATGCTTTCGTTCCTTTCAACAAATTTCCTCATGCATAATGTAGGAAGTTATTTCATTAATTCTGCTTTTCTAGTTTATGAGAATGTTTCTTGTTTACATAGCTTTTTGGAAGATATACATGTTTTATGCAAAGCAGGTGTTTTAGGAGAATACTAAGACTTCATAGCCAGCAAACACCTTCAACTCCATCCATCTTAGCCATCCCTTGTTTTAACCATCACTAGTTTTCATTATTTTTCATATAAATCCTTCCAAGCACATTGAACGAATCCAACCATCTCCTATCTTTGTTGTTGAATTATGAGTGATCCTAGACCTTCTCCCACTCCATTCCACCCATCAAAAATCTTTCCTAAGCCTTCCATCACCTCCAACACCTCACATTTTTCTCTCAGCTATATCTTGTAGGTTTACAAGGAATCCTGTAGGTTTCTTGTACATCCTGTAAATTTTCCTGAAATGGCCTGTTTTGAGGCCGAATTGTGGGAAAACCTCTAGGAAGTCACCAAAAGCCTCCAAAAGGTATCCCATGCCATCCAACCATCTCCTAACCCTTCTAGCCATCCTCAAACATCCTTAATTCACCTGCCACATCACTAGAAGAAATTAGTTTGCATACTTGATTTTTCATGAAAAGACAAAAAGGAAAAAATAGATTTAGTTCAGTCTCTTTACTTGGACATTAGTGATGTTTGGTGCTTCTTAATTCTATAACTTAGACAGTAGCATTTGTTTCAAGTTGATTTAGCATTTCTACAAAGCATAGTTTCTTACCAGTTAATCGAGAAATGGTGTGATTTAGCATTGAATTTCGGCATTCTCCATTATTGTAGTAGAGTAGCTATCTCTTAGAGTGGATTTATCTTTCTTCCATCAAGAAATCAAGCTTCTTCTAACTCCGTAGAAGCCTAGATTGAAAACCATAGTGGTATCTCCCTAGCTAAACAGTGACAACAGGAAGAACCATCACTTTTACTTGTGTATACAACATTGTCACCTCCAAGTTTGTATGAACTTCGGGTTGATAAAGTAAAGCTAGTAGCCCAGGAGTTGCAGCATCCTTGCTACAATACTAGCACTCATCACTTTTTGGCGCATTGTCCAGGGAGGTGTCTGAGTAAAATGTGATTACTGCTTCCTTTCTTCTATTTCTTGTCTTCAATATTCTGCCATTAGTTTATTTTTGCAAAAGTAATTTAGTTGCTTCCTTTTTTTCCATTTTCCATTTTCTTCTTTCCTTTCCATTTTGCAAGCAAGATTTCAATTCAACAAGTAGCTTTTTCATTCAGTCACTGGTTTTCATTCAATCAATAATTTCAGTTCTGCAAAGTTCTTTCCAAGTTTGAAAAAAACACAAAACCAAAACAAAAACATATTTCCTTTCATGCCTCGTAGAAATAGGGATAACTTATGGAAAATTTTACCAAATACCCCCACTACATCAAACAGCCAACCTTCCCTCTTCTTTGGTGGCTGTGAACTGGAGGAACCCTTAGGTGAGCAACTTGACATATTTGAAGAACCTATAGGGGAAGAAGAAGAAGAAGAACCCATTCCTACTGAACCAATGGCCAAAAACAAAAATGATAGAGGGAATAGAGAGAGAGTTGAGGGTGCCTTCCCCATCAGGGAAACCAATGGGGACACTAAGATGAAAAATATAAGCCCCTCTTCCCTACCTCATTTCCATGGCTTGACCAGAGAAGACCCTGACACTTTCCTATTTGAGTTTGCTATTATATGTCAAACCTATGACTATATAGGTGATGAGTAGAAGTTAAAACTATTTCTGTCTACCCTCAAGGATGCAACATTGCACTGGTTCATGGGTTTACCTAGGGATAGCATCACAACTTGGGCTGAGATGCAACAAGCCTTTAACAACAAATATTGAGACTACTGTCGGTCAAAGGATACTAAAGAGGAAATTTTTAGGAAGACCATAGGCAATGATGAATCCCTAGAGGAATACAAATAAAGATTCCATCTTAGTTACAAAAGGGCCATATGCATACTTGACCCTGAGTCACTAAAGTTGGTCCTGCTTAGGGGAGTAGGGGAAGATATTCTAGATACCCTACACTTGTTAGTAGGAGGAGATATCTACCAATTACCCTATAATGATATCAAGACTGCCTTTAGAAACCGTTCTAGGGCAGCTAGGAAAAAGGGTAGGGGTAGTCAACTTATGGTAATTATATCCTATTCCAACTCATCCATCAATGGTGAAATTGGAAACATGCTAGAAGATTTCAAAAGTGATATGTTGCAAACCCTTTCCTTGCAAATGGACACTATGCACATTAAGAGAAAGCAAGAGGAAGTAGTGAGAGCCTTTTGGGCATGGAATCCCCCCACAACATGGTTTGGGGTTCAAAGCCCAAGTTTTGAGTAACATCATTGTAAAAACTCTGCGAATTGCAGGTGTGGAGCGTGAATTGTATGTTAGAGTCATAGGGTTGCCTGCCCTAAGTTTTGAATGTAATGTCAGCCTACCCATGGTCCACGGACCATGGGATTGTATAAATAGAGTGAGGCTGTAAGTTGTAAAGTAGTTAAGAAGTTAGAGAACCAATGGATGGAGTCATAAATATAGCAAGCATATAGCAAGAGTCTAGTGTCTTGGGTTGTAGTAGTAGGAAGAGGCTCTGCAGCTGAGTGCATAGGGCGGAGTCAAGTCTGTAAACAAGGAAGAAAAATAATAAAGATAATTTTTATTTGAATTTTGTGAATCTGTTCTTATGTTATTACATGTTTGATATCAAGTGCAATTATACCGTTTATTTATTGTGTGCTTTTGTATGAATGGTAAATATTGTTAAGTATAAATGAAAGCATATAGATAAGCTAAGTTATTCAACTAATATTGGGTTTCTAGTAAGGGTTTGGGAAATAACACTATTCGGGCCCTAAGTAGGGTTGCGCGAAGGCAGCATCACTGGCTACAAGGTACTGATAAATGCACGCAACGACATGCGCACAGGGTCAAACTTTAGACCTTCAGAACCCATCAGACATCCCCAGAGTGCGGAAACTTGGTTCCAACACCCTCCCATACTACTTCGGGTGAGACCTTAGTCCGCGCTTCACGGACTGTTGCCAAAAGTGCCAGTAGTACTGGGATTTGTTTGGCTAAATCATCTCCGAACCTGTGTCAGGCCCCATCAAGCCAACAAATGGTTCCGTTACTGGGACTAGGATCTACATAATGGATGTTTGTCACTAGAATCCAATGAAGAAAGAAATTGAAGGGTGGTTAGACAGAAAGATTCACGAGTTCATTACGCAGGAAAACATGAACCCGTGAGTATCAAAGGAACAGTGGTTGGAGTGCTACTTATATACAGAAATCCATGAAATTTTCTTTGCATCCTTTCCCTCTGAGTTGTATGAGTGGATCACAAAGCTAGCAAACAGTCAGGGAAGGTGTAGGCTCGACAAACCAATTGTGTGGACCCCAGAATTAGTGCGCAGACTAGAAGCATCAGAAGATAATATCGTGCGTGTTATGGACTATTGGCTTGATCAAATTATAGGGGGATTTATCATCGAGTTTCTGATAGACACAACAGTCAACTACAGCGAGGCAGAACAACGCCTCCTCAAAGGACTGCGAGGTAAGTACATTAAATCTTTGAACTCTTGGATTAAGATGTTATTGTGTGAAAAGCGGGTTATGCGAATAAATTGATGTTTGGGGCTACGCGAAGTGGGAGGATATATAGAAACGAAGGTAGCACAGAAACAGAGAATAGCTCCTCGATTTCGCCTCAGTGGGAAAGCGAGGAAGAGCTCACAAAAGTTTCTCTAAGAAGGGTGGTCAGTCTAATAAGGCAACGAATTCCGCACCTACCACCTCCACCTACACCGGCACTAGTCTCACCCTATTCACCTCCATCTCTATCCACACCACCTCCACCACCACCACAGTTCAATATGGCGAGCGCAATAAAATTGTTGGTATTCAGAGGAGTAGGGAACAAAGGTCTGGACCAATTTTGGTTCGTGGTAAGGGTCATATTGGAAGCACAAGGAGTCGTGGATAACAATATAAAGAAGGCAACGTTGGTGAGCGCATTGCAGGATCATGCACTGACATGGTACATTAAGCATTCTAATGACCATTCAAATGTGGGGATCATAGATATCCAGGCTGCACTGAATAGGGAATTTAGCAGGGAAAAGTAGGAGACATAATCAATTATCAGGTTTAAGGAGATCGTGATGCTTCCAAGTGAGACCCCATGGGATTTGGACCAGATACTAAAGAGTATGATTTGTGAAGCCAACATGACATTGACAGATGGGCAACACCTCGCATGGTTTGTAGCGTCACTAACACCGCATCTAAGAATGGCACTGTCGCAGTAGAAGTTATCCATCCAGGCCGAAGCTTTGGAGATTGCAATGAGATTGCATAAGACCCCAATACAAAATTTTGGTCTCAGAGTCTAGAAAATCCACGCACAACTACAAAAGTTGTGTCTGGAAATGCAGAGTTTGAAATAGGACAGGACAACTCACACAGAAGCGCACGAGGAGGTATGGTGCATAAAATGCAAAGGCCAGGGGCATGACAAGGACCATTGTCTAGTATTCACAAACTATGTGATGGGAGGAGGATGGATGCCATTAATACTAGAGTCACAAGTAGGACCATTTGTGGTGCCTGCATCATGGTTGTGATTTTTCAGATAGGAAGAAAACACACTACGGATAATTGTCATCTATTACAGAAGTATATGTAGATGTCCCAACAATTATTCTGTAATTTATGCAGCTCGGTAGGCCATGATGAGTGCACCTGCAGAAGCTATGAACTAATGATAGAACGAACTCTTGCCTGTAGGGTGCAGGCCAAAACACAAGCCCTCAACCCAAATACGGGAATGGCGCACACTAGATTCTAGGGGTGCGGATGAGGTCAATGAGGAATGGGACTAGGAAGGGGTTGCAGACAAGTAATTTGTTACAATTGCGGAGGGCCAGGGCACTATACCGCGATTGTACGAATCTGAAAAGAACATCATGTGTATACTGTACTCAGTTTGATCATGAGGTAGTGGACTGCCCTACACTGATAGCAAGGTTGCATGAGAAAGGGGTACTCTAGCCTCCCCTGACTCAGAATTTTCAAATGATGAGGTCTGAGCTGTGCGAAGAGGACCCGAATGTAAACATAGTGCTCAGAAGTGGTATCACAATAGGAGATGAAAAAGGTAAGCAACCTGAAGAAAGTGTGTGGGTTCCCAAGGCTCCTACAAGGGAACTTGCATTTGATTTAGAGCGTGCGAAGGAGACATTCATGGAAGCTAAGAAGAGCTTCACCGAGGCCTCCACTTCAGGCAGTAAGGATCAACTAGAGATGGAGATGGATCCTTCAATGATCACTACCTTTTTGGAGACGTGTATGAAACTGCTGCACAACAGCAAGGCTATGAAAGGAATGTAGGAACTTATCACTAGGTGTGTTGGGTCAGGAGAATCACATGTCGTCCTGAAGCTTGGAAAGCACACATCATGAACAGGAAGGGAAATGAGATTGACTGCGCAAATCGGGGAGTATAAAATGGATCAAGTAATTCTAGTTTGAAAAGCTACCGTCGGGAATTGGTCTTAGTTTGCTGCCATGGCTGAGACCGCATCTCGCTAAACGTAGTGACCAAGGAAATGGAGTACAAATAGTAGAGTGCGCAATGCCGATCACTACAAGGGAAGAAGAGGATTCTCCACGAACCATGGTGGAGGACAAGATGAAGCCCCACACGGGTTGTGCGCCCACCTGACTAGCTGAAGGAAGGAGAGTCTTAGTGCTCTAGGCAGTTAAAAGGGAATGCGAGACTATAAAATATTCTAACTGGGGATTGCATGATCTAAGAGATGTGTGCAGGAGCAGGACGTCACAGGGTTCACAACCATGCACGGAGGGCTGCACTGCCACGCGGGTCAGCTGGGAAGTGACCATTGGTGTCATTGTTCATGACGAGATGTTTGATTTGACGCTAAATGGAGCAGACGCGAAAGTTATGGGCAATATTTGGGAAAATTTTCCGCCAAGAAAGCATTGATGGCCTGAAATGGGGGGGACGGTCGAATTTGAATTCAAAAGGCGCTATAAAACTCAAAGGGCTAGCCAAGAGACAACACTTGGTCAATTGAGCATTGAGCGGTTGAGCAAACCACAGAGTGTCAAGAGCCGAGCAATAATAGAGCCCTTGAGTTCGCAAAAGACAAAATGTTGTGTAGAGATGATGACGACCACTAAGGATGGGTTGGGAATTGAGGAAGGAACCAGCGGCGAGGCCGTGCAGACCCCCATGGTACAAGATGTTCCTGAAGGCACTGGAGTTGTGACAGAAATCTTGAAATCACCACGGACACTGAGGCTGAAGAAGGATAAGAAGGCAATAGGACCAATATGCATGTCGCCAAGGAATCCAAAGCATAACAAGTTATCAATGGAAGAAAAAGGGAAGGTAGTCACGATTGAATCAGATGAGGAGGAAGAAAATTTGCAGGCCCTGATTGCCGCCACAAAAGAAGAAGAAGACGTGGAGGAGGGCATCCAACCATTGCGCTCTACCGCGAAACTACCTGCGTATGTCCCTCTGCGGAAACGAAAAGCCAAAGTATCGAAGGATTTGGATGCAACGAAGAGTTCACTCTAGACCCCACTCCTCCCCGATGGAATTGTATTTGAGGGCTCGCACCTAGGCTGCATGCTCACCATGAAATTCGAAGACTGGGACCTTGCAAACAGCAAAAAGTTCTCGCACTTAGAGACGACAAACCTGATGAAGAAAAATACGGAAGGTGCAGTGATAGCGTTAGAGCCACGAAAATGACTGCGTAGTGTGGAAAAGGTTGGGTTGCTACGCTTGCTATGGATTCCACATTTCCACCACGTGCCCATCACCTTTTTCGTCATCAGGCAGCTGCTCTGCCTGGTGCATGATGGATATCTATGGCTAGAGGAGCCTATTTCATCACGACAGACCTCATCCACTAGATTTCTCGACTTCCCTATAAGGGAAAGGACCCTGCAATGATAGCTGAGAAAAGTAGCGATCTGGCTCTCGTAGAGGCCATGAAGGCAAAGTATAAGCTAGAGAAAAAGAAAAGGGGTTATGCCATCTCTAGCATCAAGGATAAGGGGGTGCGCATAGCCACCCAACTCCTAGCGAGTAAAGTGATGAGGAAGTGCCACGTTGATGAGGTACCAACACCGGTGGTTGCGTTGGCCGAACAATGCACAGAGGGGTTCCAGTTCAACTGGGTTGGGTTCCACTGCGAGAAGTTTTTGTTTAACTATCGAGAAGCCTAGGAGCAGGGTAAGACCTTCCACTATGTGTGGTTGCTCTTATCTATCTCGCTGGTAGTGGGAGAACTACCAGCGAATAGTCAGATCCCAAACATTTACCGAGACTTATTGGAGGCCACGAAGTATGCTTCGCTCTGGGCCACCAAGGATGTGAAACAGATTCGTGATGTAAAAAAAATTTGGGTGCTCATGGAGGCAAGCATCCGAATGTGGATCAACAGGAGGCCACACCTGTCATCGACGGTGCACAATACTCTGCAAAGTTTTGCAGAATTCAAGGTGGATATCCAAAACATATACATTAGGGTGCAGAAGGTTTCGACGAAGCAATGGACGAAGCTACCATTCGTAGCCACTAACAACATGATCTTTACGGTATTGGAGACATGGCCTCCTGAGAGGTGCACCCCAGATTTGGCAGAACTGGAAAAAGTGGAAACACATAAAAAGAAGGATGATGTCAAGCTATGTGTCACCCAACTGGCTGCAAGAAGGTGGAACAAAAAAGTGGAAGCAGAGGTAAGAGCAGTTCACGAAGCAGCATAGGAAGCCGCAGAGTAGAAGAAGGCCACAAAAGTAGTAGCAATAACGCAGACAGCAGAGGCCTTAATGGTACAGGCAGAGGAGGGCCAAGCAATGCCCTTAGGGTAGGAGGGAAGTAGCATAAGGAAGCGCGGACCCAGGGGTCACATCCACACAGCTCAAATGGCTGCACATTATAGAGAGAACGGGTCCAAGGAAGAAGGTCAAGGCCTCAAAGCTGGGCATTGACCCGATCACCTTAATTGAAGGTGATATCCATGACATCGGCGAGATGGTCCACGATGTCACCAACGAAGCACTCCAAGTATTTATGACGGAGCACCAGAGTGTGTTGGGGGCCATCAGGGCATAGTTATAGGAATTACAGGTGCAAGCCCCTCAGGAAGGTACCTTGTCTACCCATGTCACAATAGGTAATTTAGCAACAGAGCAGATGTTGCACACAAGGATGGCTAACACAATAGTGTTGCCAAAGGGAGCTTTAGTATCATCAGATGCGATGGACTGAATGATGTTTAGCATGATGAAAGGCCTTGGCCTTAATATAGCTACCCTTCCCCGGGAACCGCTCTATTAGCTACAGGATGGAATCACAGCAGAGCTACACGCTAGGGAGAACTACGTGATCCAAGTTCTTAGTGAACAGAAGATCAATATGGAGTAGCTTAGCTTATAGCATGACGAGTTGGTGTCGCAGAACCAAAGGTTGGTGCAGACGGTAGATGATGCTTACTGCCACGTCCCAGAGCTAGTTATCATAGCAAATCTACCGGTGGAAGTGCAGATCCATAATTTTGCTAGTGGAGTCTGTGACACGATAGAAGAGATAACAAGGGTGCAGCTAGAGCTGAATCTCTAGATCGTCGAGTTGTGGTTGAAAGCGAAACCTTCCACTCCCCTAGAAATGAAAGAATAGTGTGCTAATGCTATTACAGCATGGTTGGAAGAGATTGGAGGTGCAGTGAACGACTGTACCAACATGTTGGGACAGGTGCTTGAGGTCCTCACGACATTGCATGAGGACCCCAACATCCAGCTGTTAGAGAAAGAGGCACACAAACTCCAACAAGAGTACGAAAACATTAGAGGGAATGTGTAAATAGTAGTCCTTACTCATTGGCTTCCAAGAATGTAGCAAGCCAAGGCGCTAAAGGAGCAGCTAGATGCAACGCACCATAAGGAAGTAGTTCTCAAAGTGCGTGTCCAACCATGGATTAATGAAGCCTTCAAAATAATGGTAGATATTGAAGGAAACCTCACATAGATTCAGTGGATGTATGCACAGATGCAGCGCAACACATCAGAAATAGAGGGCTCAACAGCAAGAATGCAGCAAGTACAGCAAGTAGCAACTCAGTGCACGGCAGACATCAGCACCGTACGGTAACAGTTGGAGGGATTCCGCACCAAGATCGCCGCGTTGACAGAGTGACTCAAGGGTAAGTCATGATGTTTATGTTGGGGGCTTGTTGGACATGGAATCCCCCCACAGCATGGTTTGGGGTTCAAAGCCCAAGTTTTGAGTAATATCATTGTAAAAACTTTGCGAATTGCGGGCATAGAGCACGAACTGTATGTTAGAGTCATAGGGCTGTTCGCCCTAAGTTTTGAATGTAGTGTCAGCCTACCCATGGTCCACAGACCCTGAGATTGTATAAATAGAGTGAGGCTCTAAGTTGTAAATTAGTTTAGAAGTTAGAGAACCTATGGATGGAGTCTGAAAGATAGCAAGCATAGATCAAGAGTTTAGTGTCTTGGGTCATAGTAGTAGGAAGAGGCTCTGTAGCTGAGCATGCAGAGGCCTAGTAGAGTCCGCAGCTGAGTGCACAGACGCCTGCAGCTGAGTGCACAGGGCGGAGTCGATTCTGTAACCAAGGAAGAAGAATAATAAAGAGAAGTTTTATCTAAATTTTGTGTATCCGTTCTTATGTTATTACATGTCTGACATCAAGTGAAATTATACTGTTTATTTACTGCGTGCTTTTGTATGAATGGTAAATATTGTTAAGTATAAATGAAAGCATATAGATAAGCTAATTTAATCAACTAATATTGGGTTTCTAGTAAGGGTTTGGGCAATAACACTATTCAAGCCCTCAGTAGGGCTACGCAATGGCAGCATCACCGGCTATGAGGTATTGATATATGCGCGTAATGACGTGTTTGGAGGGTCAAATCGCAGACCTTCAGAACCCATCAGACATCCCTAGGGTGCAGAAACCTGGTTCCAGCACCCTCCCATACTACTTCAGGTGAGACCTCAGTCTGCGCTCCACAGACCGTTGCCAAAAGGGCCAGTGGTATCGGGATTTGTTTGGCTAAATCATCTCTAAACCTGGGTCAGGCGCAAACAAGCCAACAAAGCCTTGGCCATTTTTTGTCATAGATGCATGGGGAGGCACCTTAGAAATGAATTTCCATTGAATTCTATTGAAATTTTCTTAGTCTATGAAGAAAACCACTCCACAGACAAGTGCCCTTCTTTTCCTAGACTCAAAGCTGTATATCAAGGAGCTGAAGGGGTCACTCACCAGCTCTGCTACATAAACCAAAGGATACCTCATGGGCCTAGACCATACCAGCAGGGCATGCAAGGGTCATCCCATGCGTATTAAAACCCCAACAAAACCACAGCCATATCTTCTTGGGGACTCCCTGCTCATCCTTCCTAGTCTACACCCTCTCCTTGGTCCTTTGCATCTCAGTATCACTCCCAGCCAGCCAACTAGTCATTTCAACTATCTGCTCTGCCACAACCTCAATGGAATGCACCGCCTGAGGGATGGAGGCTACAATACAAAAATTCTCTAGCCTTATTGCCTCCACCACCTTCCAAACCATAATTGCTACACTCTGCTCCACCCAAGCAACCCCAGATGCATGCCCAACCAAATCTGAACCCGAACGACAGACAGACTCAACAAGTATATAGTGGAGAGACGTCATATCCAAATGTTGTGGAAATCTAGGAGATTAACTTGAGATCTAGGAGAGTTCTCCCGAATAACCAACCTCCACCTCCACCTAGGGAGGTTGAGGGAGGAAGAGAGGAAAGCATTATTAAAGTGAATTCACCATTTCCTAAGAGATTAACCCAACCAATCTAGCCTATCCCGGAAGAGACTGAACTTCTGGGAGAATTGAAAAATATATGTGTAAAGATTCCACTTCTCCACATAATAAAATATGTTCCTATATACAATAACTTTATTAAGGAGAAGTGCTTCAAGCATCCAGGGAGGCAAAGAAGGGATGCCCCTACCATTAATGTCATTGGAAAACTGTCTGACTTAATGCTGGTGCAGGTAATTTGTCCAAAATATTTGGACCCTAGAAGACCTGTAGTAGATGTGCACATCAATGGAACCATTGTCCCACACACTTTGATCAATCTTGTGGCTACCATTAATGTGATGACCAAGGACACCATGCGCAAGCTCATCCTCCAAGGTTCATTGAGGAAGACCACAATAGTTCTACAATTTACAGACCACTCCACAGTAACCCTTAAGGGGATTGTGGAGGATGTGATGGTCTCTATTGACTCTTGGGAGTACCCGGAAGATTTCCTAGTTCTCTAGCCTAAGGCTAAGCTTACTAGTTACCCTCTCATCCTTGGGAGACCAGGGTTGGCCACTGCCGATGCTTACATTAGCTGCAGAGCTGGGAATATGACCATCAAGAATGGGCATATGTCCAAGAAATTAGTCCTATACCCTTCTGCTTAGCCATCTCTAGAGCATGATTTACCTTTATGGTTGGAGGAGAAGGAAGAAGATGAAGTTTATTCTACCCAACTTTATACTTTAGAAACAACCATGGGAGGAGGACAGCAGGACATGGATGATTTGATTGAACACCTACTCCAAAGTCCAACTCCTAGCACATTGCCCTTATAAGATGTAGTAAAGGAAACCTAGAACAATCACCCACTTGACCTATGCTTGGCCAATTCCAACCCCCTCCATGTGAAAACCATATAATTCGTCCCTGAGAGAACCTTGAAAATCAATCCATCTCTTTCTGCTCTCAAAGAAGAGAAGTTATGTAACATGCTAAAGGAAAACCTAGAATCATTCGCTTGGAGTTACAAAGAAATGAAGGGAGTACACCCTTCAGTGTGTATTCACCAAATATAAGCCAGTCCGACAACCCCAAAGGAGGATGAATCTGGCTCTTAAAGATATAGTCAAAGAAGAACTGCAAAAACTGCTAGATGCAAGATTCATTTACCCTATCTTCGACAGTGAGTGGGTCTCTCCTTTGGTGTTAGTTCCAAAGAAAAATGGTAAGTGGAGAATTTGTGTCAATTTGTTAGTTCCAAAGAATGACCATTTCCCTCTACCCTTCATTGACCAAGTGCTAGGTGGCCTAGCAGGGAAAAAGTTTTTCTCTTTCCTAGATGGATTTAGCAGGTACAACCAAATCTAGATCAGCCGGAAGACTAGGATAAAACCACCTTCACTTGTCCTTGGGAGTTTTTCCTATAGGGTCTTTCCTTTTAGCCTATGCAATGCTCCTGCCACTTTCCAGAGACCATTCCTGAGTGTTTTCACTGAGTTAGTCCATGATGCGGTGGAAATTTATATGGATGATTTTACACCTTATGGCTATGATTTTCAAGAGGCTTTGTCCAACCTAGGCAAAGTACTACACAAATGCATTGAAATGAACCTGTATCTCAATCCCCAAAAATGTGCATTCTTGATGACTACAGGGACCATGCTAGGTCATTCAATATCTTAGCAAGGACTGCAGGTGGACCCAAACAAAATAGCTATCATCCAAAGGGTCCCACCTCCTCAAAAGAAGAGAGGTGTCAGAAGTTTCCTAGGGTTAGTTGGATACTACCGAAGGTTTATAAAGGACTTCAACAAGTTTTCATCTCCTTTATTTGGTTTGTTGGCCAAGGACTCTGAGTTTATATGGTCAAAAAGTTATCAAGAGGCCTTAGACACCCTAAAGGACAAGTTAACCACTGCACCAATTCTCCGAGGCCCAAATTAGGCCCCCCCCTTTCATATTCATGATGATGCCTCACACAAAGCCATAGGAGCAGCCCTAGGTCAGATAGATGAAAAATTTCCTTATGCTATCTACTTTATCAGTAAGAATCTGTCAAAGGAAGAAATAAATTACACAGTGACTGAAAAGAAACTCCTGGCTGTTGTGAATTCATTGAATAAATTTCGGCATTATATTATAGGCTATCAAACATTTATGCATACTGACCATGCTGCAAACAAATATTTAATGAATAAACTAGAAGTGAATGCTCGAATTATAAGATGGTTACTTTTATTACAACAATTTGATCTAACTATTGTTGATAAGCTTGGTAAGGAAAATGTTGTTGTAGAATTTTTGTCCAAATTCAATTTTCCTGCTGGTGAAGAAGGAATGGTTGATGACCAGTTACCAGACGAGCACTTATTTTCTATTTCAGTTCTCTCTCCATGGTTTGCTGACATAGAAAACTATTTCATATAGGCACAATTCCCACCGAACTTGTCCTCCAAAGAAAACAGCAAGATAGTAAGGAAGAGCACCCCCTTGACTTGGATTGGGGACAATCTCTTCAAACTTGGCCCAGATCAAAACTTCAGAAGGTGTATGAGGGAGGAGGAAGTCTTTGACATCCTTCTAACTTGTCATGATGGTCCTTATAGAGGCTACTTTGCAGTAAAGAGGACAACATTCAAAGTGTTACAAGTAGGCTATTATTGGACAACTCTTCATCAAGATGTGAAAAGATATACCAGTCAGTGTGATCGGTGCCAAAGGATGGGAATGCATACTCCCATAGATGAAATGCCTCTGCAACCTCAAGTTACTTTCGAACCATCTGACAAGTGGGGCATGGACTTCATTGGGCCTATTGACCCTCCTTCCAAGCAAAAACAATACATCATTATATGCACTAACTATTTGACTAAGTGGGCTGAAACCAAGACAATTAAGGCAGCAACAGAGGAGAAGGTGGTTGAGTTCCTAAGGGAGAATGTATTCTACAAATTTGGGTACCCTAGAGAGCTGGTCACAGACCAAGGCAACCAGTTTATCTCCAACATGATTGAAGACTTGCTCAGCCAGCACAAGATCAAGCATAGAACCTCCACTTCTTATCATCCACAAGATAATGGGCAAGTGGAGGTGACTAATAGAGCGTTGGAGGGCATCTTGACTAGAGTGGTAAGAAACAACAGGAAGGATTGGGTAGATAGACTATTTGAGGCCACTTGGGCCTATAAAACCACCTGGAAGACCACCACTGGATTCATACCCTATGAGCTGATCTATGGGAAAAAGGCCTTGTTGTCCATTGAATTTTAGTATAACACATTAAGGATGGCAACCCAACTAGATCTAGATCTTAGCAGTGCACAATAAGAGAGATTGCTCCAGTTGAATGGTTTGGATGAGTTCATAATGTAGGCCCTCCTACATATAGAGGTAATTCAATAGTAGAGGAATATCTCGCATGATAAGAACATCAAGGAAAAGCAATTCCAAGAAGGTGATCCTTCAAGGGAAAGTTAAGGACAAGATGGCTAGGACCTTATATTGTAGAAAGATGCCATGATAATGGTTTAGTGTAGGTCATAACCATAGATGAAGAGGCCATCCCTTTACTTGTTAATGGAAACCGATTGAAAATATACAAGAGACCTTTCTCAAGACAAGAGTTCATTGATGATATCAATAAAACAATGATGATAGTGGAGCACGTTTCAGCTCCTGCCCCATCAAATCATCGAGAGAAAAAAAAAAAATAAGGGCTCAGGTGAAAACCTCCATGAGGCGCCTGAGTCCCACTATCAGGTTGAAAACCTCTTGGGGCGGCCCAATAGTGCCAATATAGAAAAAAGAAAAGAGAATAAATGAGAATAAAAATATCTTTGGGTGAAAACCTCTCTTGAGGCGCCCAGGGCAAACAACTAGGATGAAAACCTCTTAGAGGCAGCCTAGTTGTTTAAAAAAAAAAAGGAAAAAGAAAGAAAAAAAGAAAAGAGAAAAATCATGAAAATTTCTATTTTTGCAGGTCAGCAAGAAGGATGATCAGAGAGCACAAGAGGATCACCAAGATATCTACTTCACTCACATTTTATTTTTCCACTCTATTATAGCACCATTTACCTCCCTTGGTATTTGTGATGCTTGGTTTATGGCCTAGGGCAACCGCTCCTTTCAGACTTGGTCCAAATATATAAAAAACAGTATTTTATTCCCTGTACGCTACTTTTCCATGAGATAAAAGCATGTACACACGAGTAAGTCAATACCCAACCCGCGTATATGTGTTAAAACACTTAAAAAAATTAAATTTCCTTAATTATGGGAAGAGTTCACGGGTTTTACCTGTTGATTACCTCCTATTGCCCGTGGCCCAACTGTTTCCAAACTATAACACTAATTGGGAGAAGTATAAATAGACTTCTATGGGAAGTCTTAAAGGGGGAGAAGAGATAGAGTTATTATACTGAGATTATCCTTGACTGAGTTTGATGAATCCTTGTGCCTCATGTACTTCCCCAAGCTTCAGGAAACCCGTGTTTCCTTGATTATAGATATTCTCCTTCTTGCTTGAGATATCATGGTGTTGATTATGGAAGAAGATTGTTGAACGCTGGGATGGGATGAATTAGGAGGAAGGTTCCACTTGGAGCCAGAAGAAGGAGACTCAGGTGAATTCTCTCCATGTTATTTATAGCTTACTGAAATAAAATAAATTTTGTTTTGTTTCCGAAATTAACTATGTTTATGCATCATATTATGTTGTAATTCATATATGAATGTTGTTTTCATGTATGATCAATCATTTGTTTATATGATATAAAGTCAAATTTCATGAATATGCTTTATTTCTATACTGCTATGTATGTTCGAATTGAATGATTTTCAGGTTAAAAGAACATCAGGAGTTGTAGAGGATCTGAACCCTGTGGAACCTACTCAAACGAAGGAAATCTGGGTATGGTCGCTCTTACGTAGTTTGATTATATAAGCATTTTGCCTGAGTTGTATGAGTGTTTCTTGTTGTAGTTTTCTTCTTCTCTATTGGGGTTCTAACCCAAAACCCTAGGGTACTTATTCCTAAAACATAATTGGCAACTCCATTGGGGATAATAATCTTGTTATTCCTAGTTTGGGTTATTTAGTGTCAATCAAGGCTCAATATTTGGTTTTCTTGCTCTTATAGTCTTATTTGGTCTACTAGAGTCTCAGACCTTAAGTATGATCTTTTTGATCTGGCTTTGTTCTGTATTTTTCTTGCAAATATTTGTATACAACTTTTACTTTGTTTACAGTAGCATACACATGCTTGTTTTTGTGAAGGGAACCCAGTATACCCAGTTTTCTATATCAAAAGTGTGTGTACATGCCTCTGTGTTTGAACACAATCATGCATACCAATTTTTGCATTGTTTTTTCAAATCTCTTTGCCTAGATAGATTTGTTGCCTGGTATTTTTAGTCTCTGTGTGTTATAGAAATATTTGGGCACTGCAACCCCAATCATATATGTCCATAAACCAAGGGCTTCTAAGTCCCTAAAAGTGTTGTTTCACACCCTAAAGGAACAAGGTCAGCTGATTACATCATCTCCCAGAAGTTCTCCATGGAAAACTGCTCAGAACTAGTCAAAACTAGACCATACAGACTGCTCGGTGCTAAGGGTGTGATGCATCTCACCTGCCACATGCAAAAAGTTCAACGCATACTAAAATTCCCTTCTGTAGGGTGCGATGGGTGAGAGTAGACAAATGGCAGAGACAGTTTGCAAGGGGGATGATCATGGAATCTTCCAGAAACTTCTCTTGTGACACTTGCCTCTCTGAATTCGCCCAGGAATGAGTAAGAGATCATGAATCTCCAAGTCGAACCAAGAACTATCAAAAACAGGACACTAATCAAAATCCCAGAAGATGACTCACCCCCTTGCAAACATCTATATATGGATCCCTCATCCCAGAGATCCAGAGGCTGGAATTTTGTATCTTGTAAGGAAGTTTTGTTGGTTTCTTGGTGGAAAATCATAGTGTTGGGTGATCTAAGATTTTCATGAGGAGAAGAAGGGCTTTCATGCTGGGAGGATGACATTGGGTCAGATCAATGGGTTGTAATCCTCTCTTCTACTCTTTATATCAATAAAGCTATTCAAGTTTTCCTCCACATTCTTGTATGTTTGATGATATATGCATTTGTGTGGTCAATATATATCTGGTCCTATATTGTTTATGATTGTAGAATCTCTGCACTTTGAAGGTATTATGCTGCTTTGACTTTACAGATACTCTTTGAAGTGGGTAAGAAAGGAAGGAGCAGCAAATATATGTCAGAGGGGAGAAGGAACAAGAAAGGAACCAAGTGAAAGATCGAGGTTGGTATTCTTTGCTGCTCTCCTATCTACTTCTCATAAAGGAAAACTAAAGTAACTTTAGTTTGTTTGTTTCTAAGATAGCTACCCGTCTTAGTGGGACTAGCAGCTCTGCATGGACACTAGATTTCCCAATAACAAAATGGTGACTCCACTAGGGATTGAATAGCCTGTTTGCTTGTCTATATTTTTTTGTTTTATAAACTATAGATGGAGCCTGAAGTTAAGCCAACTAGCCTTTGAACTGCTTTTTCTATGCAAGTTCAAAGTAGATCAATGTTGCTTCAGTCTATCTCTGGGTTTTGTTTATAAAATGAACAATTGATTTGAAAATGTCCTAATTTCCCTAGTGGTGGCTCAAGTAACCTCATTAGATCAACCCCTGTGATTTGCATTTATTGACTATCATTAGCTCAGCTTAAATCCCTGAACTAAGTTGTAAACTGTGACCAAAAACCAAGTTGAAGTCTCATCCCTAGACCATCACACCTTCTCCTCTTGGCAATCTGGATGCATCGCATCTCCCGTGTGCAATAGGTGAGATGCATCCCTGTTTCCCTATGTTACAGGTGCGATGATCAGATAAGACTGTTTCTGCCTCCATATTTTGGTTGTTCTTCACACTCTTCAGCTTTATTCAGGAGTTTTGTTGTCTGTGATCAGTATACAACCGTGGAAACTACCTTCCTTTGCATTATTCAACCTCCATTGTACAAAGAATTATGAATGTTTTTATGTATTATTCACCATTTACAGTTCTCCTTTACAAAGAAGTAGGTTAATCAAACTGTCATCTTTTTATTTGGAAGTGTCGCAAGTGTCGTTTTTAGTCAAAGAAAAGAATCCTACTGTTCTTGATGGTCGATTACACTGTTATGCTTGTATTTGATTTGAATTAATAGTTTTTCAAGTGTCGAAAGTAGTTTTCAATTCAAAATCGCAAAGTGTCATCATTATCTTCCTTTCGTCTTTTGAAGAGAAAATTGTTAGTACTGTCGCTTTGAAAAGATAATTCAAATTTGTACTTAGCATTCTTTTTGTCATTCATACGTTAAGAAAGCAGAAAACAAATACATGCATGTGCATTTGCATTTAGACTGCTTGTTGATTTTGGTTTAGGACAGTGCATCTAGTGTGTGCTCTCTGCTCTATGTTGAAAGGATCTTGCTTCTCTTTCCTTAGTAGCTAGGATTTTCATTGCAAAAAGAAGAATAAACGATTGTTTATCATCTTAGATTGCATTTTATGAATTGTATATCTACATCACGTAGTGAACCTTAAAGGAAAACTTATTAAGAAATATCAACTATAAAACAAATTCAATGAACATAAAAACGATTTGGAACCTAACGCACAACATTTAGAAGTCTAGGCTAGAGACGTATTCCAACGTCGTAAAGCCTGGTAACTATCGCTTTCATCATAGGTTAGGTGATTCCTCCTCTTTGAGATGAAAAGTGCTAGTACAAACTTGTGCTCCCACGTAACATCGAGTATATATTGGGGGACCATAGTAGGCTATATCCTTTATCCTTAGGAAGCCGTGTCTGCCACCCTATCGATTGCAATGCACTGAACACAACATTCAGGAAGATTAACTGCCGTACCGTAAAAAGTATTTTGCAGTTTTGCGATTAGTTTGGTAATCCCTCTATCTAGATTTCTAGAGTAGTCTCTTTCGTTCCTTTTCATACTCATTAAAGGAAAAGGTCGATCTGAGCACTTTTCACTTCAGGCTCATTAAAAATCGAAGGCGACTAGAGTCATATTTAGCTTTTTCTCGACTCTTAAAAACTGAAAAATCAAGTTGTGTCAAAGTGCCATAAAATTTATTTTAATCGAAATAACATCATTGTTCCCTCGTTGGTCTTAGGTTGAGAAAATGGAGTCCACCAACCAAGGATTTCCCCTTGGGGGAAATCCTATTCCTTTCTCCTCTTAGGGAGATGTTGGTGCACCTCATATGGCCACATTGTCTCTTCCAGGATTGACAATCAGCTTGTCAATATGGCTCTTCTTGACCTCTTCCTTTCAAAGCATCGTTACTCCTGAGCAATCAAGTAAGCAACTAGATGATACTAGAGTTACCCCCCAACCTTCTGCTTTGTTTTTTTCTCCCTCCCCTCCTTCCTCTTCACTTGGTGAAGCTGGTAAAGCTAAAAACCAAGTAACTGAGAAGAAGAAGAAAGGGAAGGAGAAGGAGAAGAAGAAGAAGGAGCCAAAGGCAAAAAGGGGCAACCATGCGTCATCTAGCGAAAATCCACACACTGCATCGTCCAAACCTAAATCTCTGTGTGTCATTTGCAAAGGATACCACTATCATCAAGATTGTCCTTGCATCCCTTGGATCTTAAGGGACTGGTCTCCTCGTTTGCACAATCCGGTGTCGTCAACCCCTGGTGATCATGTTAAGAGTACACTGTCAACTAGTGAAAATGAAGTCTCTGGGCATAAAGGAAAATATAAATTTCCTTGTAGGATGTGTGAAGGCGATCATGGCGTCCACCATTGTCCCTTCCTAGACGAAGCTAAAAGAGTCTTGGATAACCGTCCTGCTTCACCGCTACGACTTCCTACTAGATACAAGAAACTCTTGCCAAGTCCATCGCTAGTTGAAAGTCTGATTGACATGCCTTTGTGGTCAGTCGAAGCATCTATCATTGAAGATAAACCCTTTGCATCCACACCGGACCAAAGTCATCAGGTCGAGATGGCAGTCGACCCAGTCTTGTCTTCGGAAGGTCTGTCTTCAGATGATACAGTCACCGAAGAGAATGAGAATGACATCGTTCAAATTCTTTTCGTAAACACAGACTCTGATGAACATGGGGGAAATCTACCCGTTCCTTTACCGCAGGAAGGAAGTTTGTCAAATTCATATCCGACCGTTTATTCGGTCCCACCTCTAAGCAACCTAGTCATTTCCTTCGACTGGAATCTACTAGGCATACCCCATCTACCATCTAATGTACCATTCTGAAGCATTGTATAAGCTTATAGAATGGTCATGGTCGGTACTATCATAGATGAAGGGCTTCTATGAGTATCCTTTCCTCAACTGCTTGGAAAGTGATCGGTTCACCATTGCTTCTGCTTGAGATGCGAAATCTGACAGGCTTCGATAAAGGAAACAATCGACCGTTAGGGATCCTTCCAAATTTGTCTATAACTTTGAGAAGGAAAATAGTTTATCTGAACATAATGGTAGTCCAAGGACCTCTAGATTATAATCTAATCCTTGGGCGTGACTATATTTATAGCATGTGAGCCATTGTCTCCTCACTCTTTCGAGTAATGTGTTTTCCGCATGAAGTCAGAGTGGTCCAGCTCGTAGACCAACTTTCATTCCCCGACTCACACATAGCTAATAGTCAAATGCCATCCCTAACTAGTCTTTTCACGCAATGAATGTCTCATCAATCTCTAGTCCGTCCACCTGATGAGCACGAGTAATTCGATGAATATGACTGAAACCCAGGGGGCATGCACCCTGGTCTGCTTCGGTAGAAGAACCCCAGGTATAAGGTGGGTTTCCGTGTAGGAATATGACTAGTCTGACACACATGTCCGTATATGAAAGTGGGATTAGACCGAAATAAGATTCCCTCGTTAAATAATGTGAGTGGAGGCGACTGTGCCATTCACCTTTGTCTATTTCAATGGACATCGCCAAGGAAGTGTTTTGTCTACAATGTGGGTGAAGCAATATTGCAAATGCGAGAAATTTCATATGGTAACCTAGAAACTCTACTTTGTACATTAAAAGGTATGCCTTTTGCTGACAAAGAAAGTGCTTTATTTGCAAATTGAAGGGTAACCCAGAAACCCTACTTCATTATACCTAGGGGCATGCAAACCTTTTCGCATGGAAAGTGAAAAGCGACCATTTATTTTCTTAGTTTGTAGGTTTTCAACCCTTTAAAATCGTAGGATTGGTCGTTCTTATCTCACATAAAGAAATGATTAGGAACAAAGTTTCGAATGGTGTAAGCTCCTTAAAAATTGAACCTACGAATGAGACATCCTTATTATACGACTGGCACGAGCAGTTTTACGCAAAGTTCAAGCTCGCTAAAAATTAAACCTAAGCAATGAGCATATGTTCTGCCAAAGTTTAAGCTCATTAAAAAATGAACCAACCTCTGGTAAATAACCATTATGAATGCATTATCATCAGCTTTTGATCTTGGTCGTGTTCTTACCATCACCTCCACTATGTTTTAGCCGATCATATGCCTCCATTTGATTATTTACCCTTTTGAGGAACAGTTGTGATGAGTGATTCTGTTAGCCATCCTCATAACACTATCGTGATTGGGAAATTCCAAACCTTACCTGGAACTAGCTGCTACTCGAAAATATCACTCGTTCCTCAAAAAATGAGTCTCCTTTAAGCTCTTTTCATCTGACTCGTAAAATATGAAAATATTGTCGAGCAATTGGCCTCTCTAGCTCGTTAAAGCTATCGAAAGTTCCATCTCTCTTCTAGATTTTAATATTTTTGGACCTGAGGGATTATTACACAAAAATATCGAGCGCTTATCTTGTTTGGCTCATTAAAACTATCAAAAATTCATCCCTTTTGTATTATTTTATACTTTTTTGGACTTAAGGTATTATATGACGAAAAAGGAATACTAGAGTTTCCTTTCCATCCCTTTTCAGACTCTCTAAAATTGAAAAAGGACCGAGTTTTTTTTGTCAATAACTCGTTAAAAACAATAGCAACAAACTTGTCCATGCAGACAAGAACGAGTTTCACTGTCGCTAGGCTCGTT
The DNA here is from genome assembly GCA_000404065.3 of Pinus taeda. Lineage (NCBI taxonomy): Eukaryota > Viridiplantae > Streptophyta > Pinopsida > Pinales > Pinaceae > Pinus > Pinus taeda. The sequence goes on from APFE030354111.1 coordinate 52,024, forward strand.
AAAACATAGCGACGGGTTTGCCCGAAGGGCAAATTATAGAACAAGCATCTGTTATCCTCCTCAAGCTTGACAAAAATAAAAAGGTACTGGTCAACAATGACTGGGGAAAATTTGGGAAGAAAACTTGAAGAAACTTTATTGGTAGCAAGTCGCTCTTGAACATGACACTTTCACTCCATCACCATGATTGAGTCGGGCTGGGTTATTCCGTTCACCAGTCATATTACCATTGGTCCATCGTACCATCCATATTTGGGGTTAACGCTACCAATCCATTTCATTGTCTCTGATATGTTCAAGAGAAGTTGATCAGAGAATTCATCAACCCAGCTTGTGTCTCACCCGCTGCAATACCTTCACACTTCATTCTTTCATGACCGCCACCCTGAACCCTACATCATCAGATCGTTTTCACCTCCACAAAATCATTTGCTCCGTTCCATGTCGTAGATGTGGGATTCATTAAGGCCCTCCTACGATGGGTCACTTCTTGTCGATGACAGCTCATTATCCAAGAAGTCGACCTAGGAACAACCCTTTCAGTACTTTGAAGCTTATATGCCTCAATGGCAAGTTTCTCACTTCCGGCGACAGGTTTACATCAATGGCCTTCGACGCCAAGTCCCATTTTCACGCCACATGAATTTTACTGTAGTACCTTGAGGGTCATCATCATTATCGGTGATTCCTCTCGTGCCTGTTAACAACTGACATCGTTGGCTAGTAATCAGGCGATGTCTTTCCATGTTTGACTCCAGAACATCTTTTCACATGGATCGACTTATACTTCGGGTGAAGATTGAACGAGTTTGAAGACCCTGGATCTAGTTTCATCCATCCGGGCTGCGATATATTCAGGAAAATATAGACATCAAATGTACATCATTGTTGCACAGATGATCATCCGAATCAAAGGATGATGGCGCTATCAGAATCATCAGTCTACTACACAGACGATTGTTTGTCCTATGTACATGAAAATGAATTTATAAAGCTGAGCATGGGAATGCCCACCTTAGCTAGATCATGAAAATATTATGAAGATAATGTATTGTGTTGTATCTTATTACAGGTCGCCTTCCGGTTTGAAAAACCTCGGATCCTCATGATAAAGCATTTCACCCGACATCAAAAGATTTTCGACCTCATGCTTTAGGGGGCAACTGTTATAGACATATTTGGGCACTTCAACCCCAATCATATATGTCCATAAACCAAGGGCTTCTAAGTCCCTAAAAGTGTTGTTTCATACCCTAAAGGAACAAGGTCAGCTGATTACATCATCTCCCAGAAGTTCTCCATGGAAAACTACTCAGAACTGGTCAAAATTGGACCATACAGACTACTCAGTGCAAAGGGTGCGATGCATCTCACCTACCACATGCAAAAAGTGTGATGCATACTGAAAATCCCTTCTATAGGGTGCGATGGGCGAGAGTAGACAAATGACAAAGACAATTTACAAGGTGGATGATCATGGAATCTTCCAGAAACTTCTCCTGTTACACTTGCCTCTCTGAATTCACCCAGGGATGAGTAGGAGATCATGAATCTCCAAGTGGAACAAAGAACTATCAGAGAGAAGACACTAATCAAAATCCCAGAAGCTGACTCACCCCCCTGCAATCATCTATATATGGATCCCTGAGCCCAGAGATCCAAAGGCTGGAATTTTTCATCTTGTAAGGAAGTGTTGTTGGTTTCGTGGTGGAACATCATAGTGTTGGGTGATCTAAGTTTGTCATGAGGTGAAGAAGGGCTTTCATGCTGGGAAGATGACGCTGGGTCAGATCAATGGGTTGTAATCCTCTCTTCTAGTCTTTATATCAATAAAGCTATTCAAGTTTTCCTCCACATTCTTGTATGTTTGATGATATATGCATTTGTGTGGTCAATATATATCTAGTCCTATATTGTTTATGATTGTAGATCTCTGCACTTTGAAGGTATTATGCTTCTTTGATTTTATAGGTACTCTTTGTAGCGGAGTAATCAAGGAAGGAGCGGTAAAGATCCGTCAGAGGGGAGAAGGAACAAGCAAGGAACCAAGCGAAAGATTGAGGTTGGTATTTTTTTCTCCTCTCCTGTCTACTTCTCATAAAGGAAAATGAAAGTAACTTTAGTTTGTTTGTTTCTAAGATAGCTACTTGTCTTAGTGGGACTAGTAGCTCTGCATGGACACTAGATTTCCCGATAACATGGTGTTCATGCTTGAAGGTCATCTCTGCTGAGGCGATTTCTTGGTTTACAATAAATTAGATCCTCTCAATCCATGTTTCTTGGCTTTTTAAATTAATTCTTCTGAATTAGACCCTCTTCATCCATGTTGAGAGGTGGTTTCTTGTTTTTTTAAATTAGATCCTCTTCATCAATGCTGAGGCAGCAGCATAGATCCCTCGTTGCATAGAAAGCCAGAGAAACCGGACCTACCAATGTCACTGTTTAAGGGGAATGCATTAATCTAGGAGCTGCGTGCCATCAAATACAAAGGTTATGGCTTGGACTTTTGCATGCATGTAGATATATTAAGTATTTGCAATTATTTTAAGGCCTTCTTCTTTTCTGCACTTACCATTGTGCTGGATCTACGATCATAATTTTACCTTAACAATATTACAGGTGCAAAATCAGGTTTGATCTATCATTGGCAATAGGGGTGTTTAAAGGGTAGTTGCCTATTTACAGGCATAATGTTAATTGGCCGTGTGATGAAGGTGTTTGGTTTTTTTTGGGAGGAGGCGAGGGTGTTCTCCTCTATTTTGCAAAATTGATTTTTTACAAATTTTGCCAAGCCTTTTGATTTTAGCAATTTTTGTAGTTCGGGTCTGAATCATAGCTAAACTCAATGGATCAAAAGGGCATGCCTTAATGAAATAATATTTGTTTGATCGGTGTCAGAGCTACTTGGGATAATCTGACTGGTCATAAAGATGGAAGTCGCTGGAGAATCTGAACATGCGCCTGCAGATTCAGAGGCCAATTATGGAGGTGCACTGGAAGTGGTATCAATTCAAAATGAGGAGGGTGTGATCGATAAAGGGAAACCAGATAATTATAGGATAATGATGTATTCTTATGAAATTCCATTTCACAAGCCAAAGGTAATCATGCATGCATTGTTATTTTGTGCCCATATCATAACCTTAAGTCATGGGAGGTTATTGGGATTGATGAAAATGGGGTGCTGTTAGATCCATCAAGTTCAATTGAAAAGAAAAGAGTTAATATATATGTTTTTAAATAAATAATTTCTTAAAAATAAAAGCAATAAAGAGTACCTCTCAATTTTCCTCGAAAGAAAGCAATGTAAACAGTATCTCACCATCTCTATAGGTGATGGATGCAATCTCATAGAAAACATGTTTTATATTTCCATATCATCATTAGGCACATATTATATATTTACAGAGCAATCTATATATATATATATATATGAATTTATATAAAGTAACCTCAAATTCATCTATATATATGAATTTGAGGTTACTTCAAATCCAAATCTAGTAGCATATAATCTAGCATTTATAGTGGGATCTGAAATTTTGAACTACTTTGAATTCAACAATGTATATTCTAATATTTGAAGATACTTTGAATTCAACGATGTATATTCTAACATTGCAGGTACTTGAAGGTAATTTGAATTTCAGTGTGTATCGTAACATATATAACGTTAATTGCCCTGTTGTTGGGTACTTATTGGTTGCTTCATCACTACGTATGCTTATTTTAATTTGTTAAATATATTCTTTTGTTATATGAGGGGGGGCGTCGAGGCTTCAAAACATCTCGAGATTCGATCAGAGATCGACTACAGGGCTGACACATTCGAGGTGCTCGTGATTCGTGAGCAGAATCATGAGAAGAGTATTTTTGGTTTCAATGGTGATGTTGTAATGTACTCTACACATATCACTAACTTTGATATATCTGTGAGCTTATAATATGTTACAATGCTATTTTTTTTATCCTTTTCATCTAAACGTGTATTTACATTAAGAATGTTTTGGATTTATTAACATAGCAAATCATAAGTTTCCATAAATTAAAAATGAAAATTTGTATGGACAAATTTCTTTTTTCTTGGTAGAGTATTTGGATTTTTCTCTATGTATGTGCATAATTCTTTCCAAAGCCAATTTGTTTGTGTAATTGGCTTGCTTTTTGCTCCCTAAGTATTCAATCTGGTTGGGTAGAGAAGCATTGTCAAATGGTAGGGGATAGTCATGGTGGTTATTGCCTTGGTCACTAGAAAGCTTTGTAGATGCTTGGCCATCTATAGAGGTTTCTTAATTTTGGGTAATTAACTTACTCTAAAATGAAAGAAGACATTCAATGTGTTCCGTGTAATATAGATATAAACAAAACATTTAAAGAAAAGTAATTGCACAATGATCCAGTCCAAGAAAACAAGGTTTTCCACAAACCAATTTAGCCTTTCAACCTTTTTGGCTTATTTTCTTATATCAAACATTTGTGCAGGGTTTCAACCAATTAACATTTCATTGAGTATATATCTACAAATCAAGGATTTTGGGATCAAATCTCACAAAGCAATTCTACACCTGCTCTTCAAATTCCTTCAAGCTTTTGAAAGTAAAACCAATGAATTATCAATATAATTTTACAATAATAAAAAACAATTAGAAGGCCTTTAGCCAGCTCAAATTGCTCATCCGTTAGGCTTGAACCAACATCTCTTCTAGAGAAATTCAACAATTCTAATTTAATAATCCTATCGGCCTCTCTTTGTACCTTTTGGGAAAATTGCTAGTTAATCAATTTGAGATAAATTAATTAAAAGAGCATAACCAACTTGCAAATAAATCTTAACCTTTGATTTGTGAATACTACTATGAATATTCTAACATATTTCATGGAGGTTAAATCTCTAGGACAATATTCATAGATCAAAAGGTTATCTCCAAGTTAGTTATGCTCATTTTTACTAATTTATCTTAAATTGATTAATTAATTAAAGAAAATCCCATATGAATACATGTTATATTGGGCATGTGGTATTGATAAGCCATGGTATTGGCACAAGGTATTGTAAGAAGAGCTATTTACAAATTAAGAATTTTCATGGGAAAATGGGGATGCATCTTTATAGTTAGGAATATTGTTACATGTTTTTTAAAATGTATATATGTTTTTCATATATTAATTATTTTAATAATTAATAATAATGATGATGATTTATGGGGTGGCAAGACGGGGAGGGATTCTCTTAAATCCCCAAGAAAAACCAAGTAGTAAAGTATTCTTGGGGTTTTGGCAAGAGGGCGAATAATTTGGCTGAAATGTATGGGCTCATGTTTGGTCTTCACTCGGATATGGATAGGGACCTCTCCAAGATTGTAATTTTGGGAGATTCTCTTATCACCATTCAACATTTACACATTCGCTCTTCCTAAGAATAACAATCTAAGTCTTCTTCTTCGAAGAATTCTTAGGTCCATGGATTCCTTCCATGGCAAGGTCTTCTATCACATCTTACGAAGTCAAAACAAAGATGTTAGTGAACAAGCAAATCACACTGGTCCTCTGGAGCCAAGATAGATAGTCATCAATGGTAAGATCAGATGGAAAATTATCCCATGACAAACACCATGCCAGTCCCTAATCATTGCTTCATCTTTGATATTCATGAGTTTGGGAGCATAGAGAATTATTTTGAAGGAGACCTTAAGGTTCTTTCTCATAAGCTCATTATTGCCTTCAACAATTTGATAATATATTAGTAGGCATGTGGTAGGGGCTCGTGGCCAGAGCTAAGGTGGCAGGTTCCAGGCATGCATGCCATGTGCCTCTCCATTCGCATATGGTGAACTCAACAACAAGGCAATTTTCATTTACTCTTATTCCTTCATAACTGGTCCATTCATGTCTACAACGAAGCGATCATTAATGAAATCCATGGTTGATAAATTTTTTGTCGTGTGAGTTCTCAAGTCCAAAAATTATATTCATGGAGGGTGGTAATGAGGTGAATAACAAGGTTTAGGCTTCTAGTGTTTGTATGGGAACCTGGTTCGCCTTTTGTGGACGTTGGGGTATCCTTCAAGTCTGCACAATCTCCGGAGGTATTGTGAAGATCGACATAAAGAAGGAATCTTGCTCTGTGTGATGAATGGTGTCTGGCTCAACACTCTCAGATTCATAGTTCGGGGGCCTCTTCTACATGCTTTTGTTAGTGATCCTTTCAACTTTTTAGCGTGGAGTTGGGTATTGCTTTCCTTTGGCTCGACAAAAGTTCCTCAAGCAATTCTATTGGCCAATTATAATCTCCTTCGTGTATGCTCTATCATCCCCTCATTTGCATTTGAGGCTCCTCAGTCATTATGTGTGCTCCCAACCCTCGTTTCTTTGGTTAGAGATGATTTTTTTGGATGGAAGTAGCTGATCCAGGTGGCTCCAGAAAGACACACAGGACAAAGACGGCTCAAAAATCAAAGTGTTTATATTATGCTTGAACAAAGACTAGATCGCAGATCTCGTTGTCCTGATCGTGGTGGTGTGAACGGTTCATCAAACCGAGCTCGTATGTGAAAGATAGAGCTCTTCAAGGTTTGGCATGACAAGGGAAAAGTGGGGCCCACAGTGTGCCACATGGCATTCCAGTAAGCAGGTGGGACCCACAGGGCAGCCCTTCAGCCATTGACACTTGGCATTCTCTAATTTGTCTCCTAAACCTGCATAAGAGACAAAATCATTTTTAAATGGTTAATAAATAACCATATAACGAAATATTTCAATATAGTTATTAAAATAACTATATAAAAACAATAAAATATATGGTTTCGGGATCGGCGGCAACAAACCCCACAACCCTTTTAAAACAACCTTATCGCAATATATATATATATATATATATCGGCCGAACTTTGTGCCGATCGCCAACACTCCCCAAAACTGTTATCACATATCACCCCGACTCCTGTAAACACACTGATATTACCGCGTCGATCGCCGACATATATATCAGTGATACTTTGTGGATCGCACTGATATATATGCCAACGATTGCACTGATCGCCGATTGCGATTAAATGCGCCGATATTTCGGGTAAAGCATTGATATTTATATGCCGATAGTCGTTAAGCGGTAATGGATTAATGTGCGGTTTAAAGGGCGGGCCGCCCAAAGCGAACCCGACCCCTATTTCAAATACAATTTTGGTTATAAAAGTTATATATGCGGAGAAGGCGGGATTTGATCCCCCGACCTCTCCTTAACCATATGCCTCCTTTACCAATGCGCCAACCACTTTACCTTGGTGAATTCACCCAAGGTTTTCCTATTAAAACAATCATTTTTACCTCTGCACACAGTTCGAGATAGAGAGAGACTACAGGCACGAATTTCGAGGCAAATGCAGGCACAAATTTCGAGGCAGTGAATTAATTAATATTTTAATGCAGGAACCATGAATTTTGCAGGAGGACAAACTTTTCACTTTGTCAAAATTTGACAAGTTTTATTTGGTTTTTACACCTCTCATCGCCACGAAGACAATGAGGCTGTTCGTTTCTTCATCAGATGTTTTCATTTTCCAGTCATTTCCAAAATGCACGTGGAACCGTGATTTCAGCTAAAACAGGGCGCAAAACCATGAGCCATGAAATTTTCCCAAGGAGGTAAAATTTTGACATTTCAGAATATAGTCAAGTTTATACTTGTTTTTCATGGTTTTCTGCAGGGATAGCATTGACGAGATCAGATTCGCCATCCGAGTTGCAAATTTGCAGTCCATCCATGGAACAAAATCTTTGAGGAATCCCAGGGGAATCTAGAAGATTCCTTTAGCCCAGAATTCTCAACTTCCCATAATTCAGATTTTGAATAGTCGATTCAGCACTAATCGACACCCCAAATTTGATGGTGTCTTCAGATTTCTTATTCTCTCATTTCTTCTTCTAGTCATTTTTCTAAGTGCCAGTGTAGATGTCCACATTCATGTGCTAGCAGCCATTTTCATGAGATCGATGCCTTGAGAGTGATGGTTCGAGCAGCTTCAACAGTGTGCCATCCACTTCTTCAGATGGGCCTTAGTTGTGAGGTATATGATGTTTTCATGTACTTCTTATTTCTACATTATGTTACACAGATCCTTGATTGATGTTGATGCGAGATCTTGTTTATTATATGTTGTCATGATTCCTTGCTTCATGTTATGCAGAATATTTTATGTGATGTACTTATTGTCATAGCTCATCATGTTATGTTTTGAGATCCCTTGTTGTATGTTGTTGGGATACTCTTGTTGTTGTCATGCATGTGTTTTGCTTTGACATCCCTTTTGTGCCATGTTGGCAGGTTGCGCACCATGCATGTTTTTGTATCATACTAATAGGAGTCTTTTGATTGAGAATTGTAGTTGTGGAATATCTCTTAGAGCTACTCTTGCGTGAGGGCATTTTTCCTAGTATGATCGAGACATCATCTCTTGTGTACATCAACATTAGTGGCAGCACCTAATGCAGCGGCCTACACCATCTTAACACCGGGGCCCGGAGACGTAGTCCCTCCTGGACGAACTCCATTATCAACACTTACGTTTTCATGTGCTGATGATTGTTATGTTCCTCTTATTTTCCGCATGCAGATGTATTCATTAATGTTCTTTTAAAAAGAAATTTTAACACATCACGAAAGTAAAATTTCTTGGAAGGGTCCTTCTTCACACCCGGACCTAGATCAAGTGGTATCAGAGCAGTCTTTACGTGTATGTGAATTGCAGTGTGAACAATGGAACATGCAATGATAGAGGATGAAAGAGAAATAAACGAGACCATGCTCGACATTTCCAAGAAAGTAGAAATTGTGTATGAAACTCTACAGAAAGAGACAAAGGAAAAGGAGCGATTGCAGCTTCAGTTGCAAGCCACAGAAAAGGCCATGGATGAACTGAAGCAAAACAAACATAATATTCAAACATAGAACGATGAATTGAAGATGCGTCTACATGAAGAGAAAGAGGAGAAACAAAGTTCGCTACGACAACTGCAAGCAAACGATGAGGCCTTAGGAAAGCTACACCGAGACCCATCTGAGGTAAAAATTAGTTCTCCATCTTCATTTATGTTTCCTAATGATGATTTCGATGTGTTTGAAGATCACACCACATGAATTGGCTCCAAACTGTTGAACAAAATGGGGTATGAAGGAAAAGGCTTGGGTGTTAATGGCCAAGGCATTGTCAATCCCATCAAAGTAGAGGAATTACCCTGTCAGGCAGGACTTGGGTATGTCAGGAAAGAAGTTGGGGAATGCGCTGAGACAATTAGCGAACCACCAACAAAGGATGATGAGAAACCCTCATTAGATATTTCCAAATCAAAAGAGAAGGTAAAAGATGTTGATTTCCTTTCGATTTAATCTTCTCATAGTATGATGTCTGCTGGAGATTTGGAGATCCCAATTACAGGGACAAACATGAGTCTCCTTACAAGGATGAGGCACGAGGAGAAAGAAGGACTAGGTGTTAATAACCAAGGCATAACTCCACCTTTGGAGGTTGTGCACGAACATCCATTTGCAGGCTCGAGATACACTAAAGGAGAGTGCTCAAAGGTGTTAGATTTCTCTGAGACATCGTCAAGGAAAGAGTATGATGGGAAAACATCCCCATCATCCCATGGCAGTTTCCATTGCAGGGAGAGAGCTGAAGCAAGCTCTCATCGCCATACTGACATCAGAAATAGCAAAGGAAGGTATAACCATTTTCAATCTTTGAATGTTCATTTTGATTATGATCATGTTGTTAATAATGAATGAAGATCAAGGCATCGAAAAACATGTACTTTTTGTGGTTTACCTAACCATACCTTTTCTAAGTGTTGGAAAAGAATGGCAACACTTATGAGGCGTGAAAGACCCTCTCAACAACATGAGAAGCAGTAGGTTAAGCAGATATGGAGAAAGAAAGCCTACTGCAGTCATTGTGACAGAAATGGCCATCAAAGAGCCACTTGTTGGAAGCTCCATCCAGAGCAGCGCCTTAAAGACAAAGCGTCGATGCGTGAACCAGGAAGAGCAGTTGTTCGACAAGAAAAACCGCCACATGGAGGTTACCCATTCACCTTGATAAGTGAGAAATGGTTTCTAGACATGTTGTCATTTCATGGTCATTCTTTTGTAAATAATTTGTTTCATTTTAAAGTGTAAAAGTGATGATGTGTTTTCCATCACTTGGTCAACAACAATGATGTCTGGTCATGTTTTGAGTCGTATTTTGAGTTGCATGTTAAAACTCTGAAAGTGATGTTATGTTTCCATCACTTGTAAAAACAATAATGTTTGGCCTTATGTATGTAAATCATGTGTTACAATGATGAGGTGTTTTCCATCGCTTTTTGAAGCAACAATGGTAGGTTGGCCTTGTTGTCATAGCTGGAGTATTGCGTCCATCTTGTTATAAACTTGACCATCGAGTGTGTGTTATAAACTCGTGGCAAGTATGGGATGTTTGGGTCGTTATTTGGTCATGTCATTCAAAGTGTGTAATTTGCAAACAATGTACTACAGGGTGCAGAAGTAGCAGGTGTCAGCTCGTCACTTAAGGGTTTGAAGAACAAAGGTGAAGGAGATGGAAGCGAGACCTTTTCAGGATGCTTGTGATGCAGACAGGGTACAGAGAAAGATGCAGATTATTTTTCATGCTTTTGGAGGACCAAAAGGTCCTTAGTGGGGAGGATTGATCCAGGTGGCTCTAAAAAGACACACAGGACAAAGACGGCTCAAAAATCAAAGTGTTTATATTATGCTCGAACCAAGACCAGATCGTAGATCTCGTCGTCCTGATCACGATGGTATGAACGGTTTGTCAAACCAAGCTCGTATGTGAAAGACAGAGCTCTTCAAAGTTTAACATGACAGGGGAAAGTGGGGCCCACATTGTGCCACGTGGCATCCCAGTAAGAAGGTGGGACCCACAGGGTAGACCTTCAGCCATTGACACTTGGAATTCTCTCATTTGTCTCCTGAACCTACATAAGAGACAAAATCATTTTTAAATGGTTAATAAATAACCATATAACGAAATGTTTCAATATAGTTATTAAAATAACTATATAAAAACAATCTTTGCGCCGATCGCTGACACTCCCCAAAGATGTTATCACATATCACCCCGACTCCTGTAAACGCGCCGATATTACCGCGTCGATCCCCGACATATATATCGTCGATACTTCGTGGATCGCGCCGATATATATGCTGACGACCGCGCCGATCGCCGATTGCGATTAAATCCGCCTATATTTCGGGTAAAGTGCCGATATTTATATGCCGACAACTGTTAAGGGGTGATGGATTAATGTGGGGTTTAAGGGACGGGTCGCCCAAAGCGAACCCGACCCCTATTTTAAATACAGTTTTGGCTATAAAAGTTATATATGCAGAGTAGGCGGGATTTGATCCCCCGACCTCTCCTTAACCATATGCCTCCTTTACTAATGCGCCAACCACTTTACCTTGGTGAATCCGCCCAAGGTTTTCTTAGTAGGAAAATCATTTTTACCTCTGCACACAATTCGAGATAGAGAGATTGCAGGCACAGATTTCGAGGTAGAATGTAGGCACGAATTTCGAGGCAGTGAATTAATTAATATTTCATTGTAGGAACCATTCATTTTGCAGGAGGGCAAAATTTTCACTTTGTCAGAATTTAACAAGTTTTATATGGTTTTTAAACCCCTCATCACCATGAACACAATGGTGTTGTTTGTTTCTTTATCAGAGGTCTGCATTTTCCAGTCATTTCAAGAATGCACGTGGAACCATGATTTCAGCAAAAACAGGGAGCGGAACCATGAACCATGAAATTTTCCCAATGAGGTAAAATTTTGACAAATTCAGAATATAGTCAAGTTTATACTCGTTTTTCATGGTTTTCTACAGGGATTGCAATGGCGAGTTTAGATTTGCCATCTGAGTTGTAGATTTGTAGTCCATCCATGGAACAAAATCTTTAAGAAATCTTGGGGGAATCTAGAATATTCCTTTAGCCCAAAATTCTCAACTTCTCATAATTCGAATTTTGGATAGTCGATTCAGCAGTACTTGACGCCACAAATTTGATGATGTCTTCAGATTCCTTATTCTCTCATTTCTTCTTCTAGTCACTTTTCTAAGTGTGAGTGCAGATGTCCACATTCATGTGCTAGCAGCCATTTTCATGAGATCGATGCCTTGAGAGCGATGGTCCGATCAACCTCAGCATTGTGACATCCACTTCTTTAGATGGCCCTTGGTTGTGAGGTATATGATATGTTCATGTACTTCTTCTTTCTGCATTATGTTGCACAGATCCTTGATTGATGTTGATGCAGGATCTTGTTTATTATATGTTGTCATGATTCCCTACTTCATGTTATGCAGAATCTTTTATGTGATGTACTTATTGTCATAACTCATCATTTTATGTTTTGAGATCCCTTGTTGTATGTTGCTGGGATACTCTTGTTGTCGTCATGCATGTGTTTTGTTTTGACATCCCTTTTGTGCCATGTTGGCGGGATGCGCACCATGCATGTTTTTGTATCATACTGATAGGAGTCTTTTGACTGAGAATTCTAGTTGTGGAATATCTCTTAGAGCCAATCTTGCGTGAGGGAAGTTTTCCCTATATGATCGAGACATCATCTCTTGTGTACATCATCATTATTGGCAACACCTAATGCAACGACGTACACCATCTTGACACCGAGCCCGGAGATGTAGTCCCTCCTGGATGAACTCCATTATCAACGCTTATGTGTTCATGTGATGATGATTGTTATGTTCCTCTTCTTTTCCGCATGCAGATGTATTCGTTGATGTTATTTTAAAAAGCAATTTTAACACATCATGAAAGTAAAAGGTCTTGGAAGGGCCCTTTTTCACACCTGGACTTAGATTAGCTGCCACATGCAAATTTTCATTCCAATTTGGGAACATTAATGTTAAAAGGCACCCAATTTTCAGTTTAGCATTTAATTTTAATATTGTTCTTTGGCTTGTGCTACTTTCGACACACTGTTGGATTTTATTATGTTCCTCTTCTTGTCTAAGGATTCCTTTGCTCCTCGCCGAGTCTGGCCCTCCCTTAGCCCCGATCATCTATTCTTCTAGCCCCTCAGATTCCTTCTTCGGGCCCAATTATTGTTCGGAAACCAACCCCTATTCCTTCCTTCTGACTACTATGGGGAGCAAAGGGTATAATCCTGAGAACTCAAATTGTAATAATGCATGCGGCCTCTTCCTGCACCCACTGTCAATTTCCATGATGAAAGCAAAGACCTCTAAAGGTAGATTCTCTAGCAATCCAACACTATTATGTTCTTGGTTGAGGAAATGTAAAGACTTCAAACTCGAGTGAATTGTTAAGGAGATGATATTGATGCCCTTTGTAGACAATTGGTTGGGCTTCAAATTCAGAGGAATGAAGGAGATCAACGTAGCACTGCAAGCAACTCCCTTGGAGGCTAGTCTGATAAAATGTCGATATATCCCCCCTGTCTCATGATCTCATTATGCAAAGTTGTATTTTTGTCTAGTTAATTTTGTCATGTTTATAATTGGCACAAAGTTGGTATAATGTCTGTGAGTAATAGCTTGTTTGTTGAAGATTTTGGTTCTTCTATATTGTCCTCCCCTAAAGAACCCGCATCTTAGATTATAATGTAAATTTTCTCAGGTATTTTGTTGTGACTAAACACAGATTTAATAAAAAACTACCCATTATTGTGAAAAATAAGTAAATAAGTAAATTAATTAATTAAAATAAAGTTATAATTTAGCGAATTTTTATGATTTTTTATTTTATTTTTTAAATCTAAACAATGTGAGATGTGTAATGGGATAAATGTTTTGATTCTTACCATAGATCGATGTTTATGGTTTACCACCCATTTAATTTATATGGCAGCACTAATAATTACTCATAATTAAATTAAAACTATGAAAATTTTATTTTAACTTCCACTTATATATATAATTATTTTATATAATAAAAATAGAAATAATTATTTTATATTATTGTTTTAATAATTAATATAATTTTAAGTTTTTAATATTCATTTTATATTCTGGTCGGAGGATTCTTCTCTCAACCTAGGATAAATATTGAAAGAAGAACTGTCGATCTACAATATATTCTGGTCGGGGGATTCTTCTCTCAAACTAGGATAAATATTGAAAGAAGAACTGCCGACTTGCAATATATTTTGGTTGGAGGATTCTTCTCTCAACCTAGGATAAAGATTGAAAGAAGAATTGCCGACCTACAATATATTATGGTCGGAGGATTCTTCTCTCAAACTAGGATACAGATTGAGGGAAGAACTGTTGACCCACAATATATTCTGGTCGGAGGATTCTTCTCTCAAACTAGGATAAAGATTGAAAGAAGAACCGCTAACTTGCAATATATTCTGGTTGGAGGATTCTTCTCTCAAACTGGGATAAAGATTGAAAGAAGAACTACCGACCTGCACTATATTCTGGTCGGAGGATTCTTCTCTCTAACTAGGATAAAGATTGAAAGAAGAACTGCCAACCTGCAATATATTCTGGTCGGAGGATTCTTCTCTCAAACAAGAATAAAGATTGAAAGAAGAACTACTGACTTGCAATATATTCTGGTCGGAGGATTCTTCTCTCAAACTAGGATAAAGATTGAAGGAAGAACTGCCGACCTGCAATATATTCTAGTCAGAGGATTCTTCTCTCAAACTAGGATAAAGATTGGGAGAAGAACTGCTGACCTGCAATATATCTTGGTCTAAGGATTCTTCTCTCAAACTAGGATAAAGATTGGGAGAAGAATTACCGACCTGCAATATATTCTGGTTGGAGGATTCTTCTCTCAAACTAGGATAAATATTGGAAGACTTGCAATATATTATGGTCAAAGGATTCTTCTCTCAAACTAGATAAAGATTGGAAGAAGAATTGCCAACTTGCAATATATTATGGTCGGAGGATTCTTCTCTCAAACTAGGATAAAGATTAGAAGAAGAACTTCTGACCTGCAATATATTATGGTCGGAGGATTCTTCTCTCAAACTAGGATAAAGATTAGAAGAAGAACTGTTGACCTGCAATATATTCTGGTCGGAGGATTCTTCTCTCAGACCAGGATAAAGATTGAAAGAAGAACTGTCAACCTGCACTATATTATGGTTGAAGGATTATTCTCTCAAACCAGGATAAAGATTGAAAGAAGAACTGCAATATATTCTGGTCGGAGGGTTCTTCTCTCAAATCAAGATAAAGATTGAAAGAAGAACTGTCGACCTGCAATATATTCTGGTCGGAGCGTTCTTCTCTCAAACTAGGATAAAG
Source organism: Pinus taeda (assembly GCA_000404065.3). Classification (NCBI taxonomy): domain Eukaryota; kingdom Viridiplantae; phylum Streptophyta; class Pinopsida; order Pinales; family Pinaceae; genus Pinus; species Pinus taeda. The sequence continues at coordinate 67,355 of APFE030354111.1, forward strand.
ATTGAAAGAAGAACTGCTGACCTGCAATATATTCTGGTCGAAGGGTTCTTCTCTCAAACTAGGATAAAGATTGAAAGAAGAACTGCCAACCTGCAATATATTCTGGTCGGAGGGTTCTTCTCTCAAACTAGGATAAAGATTAAAAGAAGAACTGTCGACCTGCAATATATTCCGGTCAGAGGGTTCTTCTCTCAAACTAGGATAAAGATTGAAATAAGAACTGCCGACCTGCAATATATTCTGGTCGGAGGATTCTTCTCTCAAACTAGGATAAAGATTGAAAGAAGAATTGTCGATGATCAAGAGCTTAAGACCAAGTGTTGAAAATGCTCAATTTTGAAAGTGATTAGAACTGGTTCAAACCCAAACAATCGGATAGGTCTCGTCCTCCTAATTTCGGCGCCGCGAACGGTTCGAAAAACAGTCTTTGTATGAGGAAGTTATGCCAAAAAGAAAAATTGCCAAATAACACTAAAATTTTGATTTTTTTCAAAAAAATTAAAATAAAATATTCTTAAAATATCCCAAGAATATTCCTTTTGGGGCAACCAATAGCAGGCTGATACGCGGCCTGGGTGACGTCAGCACAGTTTTGTCAACGGTGAGGTTTGATCTCGCGACCTCCGGGACAACACTTGAACCCCTTACCGTTGGGCTAACCAACGGATTTTTTTATATTAAATGAGCAAAGTTATTAATAAATATTGTATTGCGTATGGGTGGGGCCCGAAGGGGGCCAACCCCCATACATGTGACCCCCTGCCCGGAACCATGGGCTCCGTTCAAACCGTATCCCAACCGCCACCGTTTAATGTTGAACGAGTTCACATGCGGGTTAAACAGTGAGTTAACACGCAGTTTTAATAACCATACAGCTAAGGGCTTGACGCAAACTCCGAGGCAGACCACCCACAAACCGCATTTCCGAATGTTTGGTCACATGCGCGCTAAAACTAAAGTTAACTACCAGTTAGCAAGGCGGAAAATTTGGCGGAGCGCCAAATTTGGGTAGTCCCTCCCTATTTGGCGGGCCTATCTGGCCTTCAACTAAAGTTAACTGGAGTTTTTCTAGGGTAGATTGGCAGAAACTTTAATGAGCCATAACTTTGGCTAGGAAAGTCCTTTTTGGACGATTTTTTTATTTTTATTTTGAGTAATCAGATGATTATGAAGCCATTGGCAAAAGTTAGAGAGCAATCAGAGGTCGTTTGCAGGTGTTTTTGCTCCGTGGAAGTTCTAGGAGCCACTAGGACCCAATATTGTTGGAGCTGTATAGGGTTGATGGTACCCATTGGATGAGAACCAGTAGTCATTCCTGACTGATTTGAGCGTTCTGAATCCATTTTTACAGTCCATTTCACCTGTTTAGGCTTGTATTCAACTGTACAATCATTTTGAGCTTTTAATCAAAAAGAGGACATGCCCATTTGGGAGCCTTGGACCCAGCAGATGTAACCCAAGAGAGGTGAAATGCTTCATAAACTTCTTTTGCATCTTTGGTTGAGTTATTTTGCAGAACAAATTCGTTTTAGTGTATTAAACATAAAAATGAAATAATTCTACTATACTTAAATGGGTCATAAACAACTGAAAATTTCATTTGTTTTTTATTGCAAGACAAGTACATCATGTTAACATGTGTATTTACTGAATTGAATACCTTGCTAAGCATTTGAAGTAGTTTGAATTTCAGATCCGTCGACCTGCAATATATTCTAGTCGGAGGATTCTTCTCTCAAACTATCATTCATAATCTATCATGATGATGGACCCCCTTTCGGGTTCGAAACATTGACATAATGGTCTAACATAACTTCCCTGTATGCAGGGGATACATGGAATGAGATATGTCTTCTCGAAATCTCAAGGATAAAGATTGAAAGAAGAACTGCCGACCTTCAATATATTATGGTCGGAGGATTCTTCTCTCAAACTATCATTCATAATCTATCATTTTCGGTCATGATGATGGACCCCCTTTCGGGTTCGAAACGTCGACATAATGAACATAATACTGTGGATAATTTGAATCATACTACTCCAAATAACCACCACAAAAGCTTAAAGTCTAACATAACTTCCATGTACGGAGGGAATACATGGAATGAGATATGTCTTCTTGAAATCTCAAGGATAAAGATTGAAAAAAGAATTGTCGACGTGCAATATATTATGGTCGGAGGATTCTTCTCTCAAAGTATCATTCATAATCTATCATTTTCAGTCTTGATGATGGACCCCCTTTCGGGTTCGAAACGTCGACATAATGAACATAATATTGTGGATAATCCAGATCATACTACTCTATATTATAATTTGTTAATATATTTTTAATTACATGTAACATGTTACGTTAAATAATCCAATATTAATGCGAATAATAAATTAAAAACTAATCTACTTCCTTTATCTAGTATAGACAACATAGAAGACCTCTATCATAATTTTACTACAACCCTCTCATATTATATTAACAAGTTCTCAATTGAAGTTTCAAATAATAAAATAAATAACAAAACCAACCCATGGTATGACAAAGATTGTAAAAGTGCGAGGAGAGCAATTAAGGAAGTTTTTGATGAATCTCTTAAAATGTGCAAGATAAAAATATACAAAGCTCTAACTAAAAGGAAAAAGTGGCAGTACATTCGTAAAAGACAAGAGAATCTCTTACACCTCTCTAAGGTAGCTCCTAAGAAATTTTGGAGGTAGATTCTGACTAGGAAAACTAAAGATAATAATAAAATTGCTTTACACGATTGGAATTCCTATCTTAAAAAGCTTTATGAATCTCCAAATGTCATGGATAAATTTGAAACCCTGCTCACAACAAAAGAAGTTTTCTCATTAGAAGACATTGATTTTTGGGTTAAACGCATAGTAAATGGGAAAGCTAAGGACATCGTGTAACAACCCCCGGAAAATCCCAACACCTGGGAAATCCCAAGGAATCTCTGTCCTTCTTCCCACTTTCAGAACCAAGCATAAGCCTCCTCAGTCTGTATCCTAGTCCAAGGCTGGCCCCAAGGCTCACGCCTTACTCATACCTCATATGCCCCAAGGAAAACATTCGGTACAGTGCTCAATGTCTCCGGGCATCTCGCAAGGTTGACCCACTCCCTCCACAACTCACTAAGGCACACAACCCCAGGCATTGAAGTCCTTACACCCCTACTAGTCTTCGGCATCCCAATACAATACTAGGCACCTAGCCTTCAATATCAGGCACTTGGCCTCCTCAAGATGGTCCCATAGCCCTAAAGAGCTATCCATCAAGAGCTATACAAGACAAAAGAACCACGTGCATATGTGGTGTTGATTGAGTTTGTCCCTAGCCCATATGGTGTTACTTATTCTCCCTCGTGCGTATGGGCTCGCACAAGATCATCAAATAAACCAGCCCTCTCGGCCCATTTGTGGAGTCCTGTCAATCATCACACCTCAACATGCAACCAATGCATTAGTTATACATCATAGTGTCATAGAAAATAATCCACATCCCAAGTCTTGCATGTCATCATGGTTAATCGCAACATTATGAATAATAACGAACTGCATGCTCATGCATGTCATAAATTTGTATGTAACTATCACTTGCTTCACCTCATGAAATACCATCATAAGTTATAACATCAACATATTTGCATCAAAGACATATCATGGCTTCACATAATAAAAGAACCACATGTCAATAAACCTCATATTATAGCATCATAATTCCTATGCCACATTATGCATATCATATCCATCATGAGTATTCAACATTAAATACCTATCATCACGTAGTAAATGAATATGTCAATATACCATGACATAACATCATAATGCCTATGCATATCATCATCATCATAAGGATACATCATCACGATAAGAACCACATGTGCATCATTATCCTCCTACTACCATTATATCATGAAACCTCATGTAACATTATACTCAACATCATAACAATTAATTAAACTAAACCGAAATCATAGTGTATGATTTAGATGTATCATAAAGTTTAAACAATAAAACATGATTTAGATGCTCCATAAAAGTATCTGTCTTAGCTAAGTAAGCACTCCTAATTGGTTCACCACACATTTTAATCAAGTAAATAAGGAAAGTCATTAAAAATAACATCTGCATCTTCCCATGTAGCTAACCCTGGGCTATATTGGTCCCACTGGACCTTGACTTGCTCAAACTCACTGTTCCTGAGTCGACGAACCCGACGGTCCAATATACATAATGGTTCTACCTAAAGGACTCCCTCCTCGGAAACCTGCAATTTTTCAAATTTCAAAACATGGGATGGGTCGGGTACATATTTTCTAAGCATAAAAACATGAAACACATTATGCATCCTTCTTAGATGGAATGGCAGCTCGAGCTTATAAGCAATTGGTCTAATCCTCTCTAGGATCGTGAATGGCCCAACAAATCTAGGGGATAACTCTGTTCCCTTACCAATCCTAAAGGGACTTTTAAAGGGTTTGATTATAATAAAAACTTGGCTTCCTTCCTCAAAGTTTCTATTAGCTCTCTTTGCATCAACATAACTTTTTTGGTGATCCCTGGCTTCTTTTAGTCTCTATTTAATTATGGCCATTTGTTCTTCCATTTCTTAGAGCATTTCAGGTCCCAACATGACTCGATCCTCTAATCGATCCCAACTTAATGGAGTACGACATGGTCTTCCATACAAGATTTCGAAGGGAGATGCCTGAATTGAACTGTGATAACTATTGTTGTATGCAAATTCCACTAAGGGAAAGTATTTCTCCCATTGGTTTTGTTGATTCATGACATACATTCTTAGCATGTCCTCTAATACTTGGTTTACTCTTTCTGTTTGCCCATCTGTCTCTGGGGGATATGTTGTATTGAAGTTTAGTTGCGTTCCCATAGATTGTAATAGGCTTTTCCAAAATCTGGAAGTAAAACGTGTGTCTCTGTCAGATCTTATCTTTCGGGGTACTCCATGAAGGCGAATTATTTCTTTTAGGAAAATTTGAGCGATAGTTGATGTTTCAAAGGTGGTCTTAATTGGAATGAAGTGAGCACTCTTAGTTAATTTATCAACAACAACCAAATGCAGTCATGTCTTTGGAATGTCATAGGTAAGCCTCCAACAAAATCCAGCGAAACAACTTCCCACTTAGTTTTAGGTATATTATGGGGTTGTAAAAGACTTGTCGGGTGATGATGTTCAGCTTTAACCTGTTGACATTGTAAACATCAGGCCACAAACTTTGTTATATCCTTTTTCATTCTTGTCAAGAAAAATAGTTGTTTTAAATCCGCGTACATTTTATGAATTCCTGGATGTGCAACATATGGAGCTTGGTGGGCTTCCTTCATTATTAATTTCTGAAGTTCATCATCACCTGGGACATATATCCTACCCTTATCTCATAGAAATCCATCATTATCTAAGGTATATCCTTCCCACCTGGTCACCACAGGTACCTCTTCTTGTAAGGCAAATTTTATTTGTTGATATTGCGGGTCCCCTACTAGGTGGTTTAGAATCCAACTTCTCAAGTCTATCTTTAATGACGATATTGAATGAAGTCTAGGACTCCTGCTTAAAGCATCTGCAACTTTATTTTATTTCCCCTTGATGTAGGATATCTTGAAATCATAATTACTAAATAGCTCACTCCAGCGTCATTGTCGAGCATTAAGGTCCTTTTGGGTGAAGATATACTCAAGACTTTTATGATCTATTCTTAATTCAAATTGATGCCCCATTGGACAATGTCTCCATAGTCTCAAGGCCATTACAACTGCCACTAATTCCAGATCATGAGTAGCATAATTGATTTCATGGGTCTTGAGTTTACCTGAAGCATAAGCGATAACCCCTTCATCTTGCATCAAGATTGCACATAATCCTTCTCCTGATGCATCCGTGCATACACGAAAGTCCTTGTCCATGTCGGGTACCTTTAATATTGGAGCAGTTGTTAGTTGATGTTTTAGCTCATTAAATGCTTTCTCACACTCACTTGTCCATTCAAAATTAACCCCTTTCCTTTGGAGGTGGGTGATGGGATTAGATATCTGTGAAAACCCTTCTACAAATCTTCTATAATAGCCTGCCAACCCCATAAAGCTGTGTGCTTCCTTGACATTTCGAGGAGTAGGCCAATCCATTATAGTTTCAATCTTAATGTAATCCACTACAATGCCTTTCCGACTAATGGTATGGCCTAGATATTGAATTTCTTTCTCAAAGAAGGAACACTTAATAAGTTTCCCATATAGCTTATGTCCTCTAAGGCATTGAAGTACCAATCTCAAGTGTTCTAGATGATCCTTCTCATTGCGGGAATAAATGAGGATGTCATCCAAGAACACTTGGACAAAGCGGTCCAGATATTTTCGGAAGACACTATTCATCAAGTTCATGAAGGTTGTCGGGGCATTAGTCAAACCAAATGGCATAACAATAAACTCATAGTGTTCCATAATGCGTTCTGAATGCCATCTTAGGTATGTCTCCCTCCTTGATTCTTAGTTGAAGATAACCTAACCGTAAGTCTATCTTGGAAAATATTGAAGCTCCTTTTAGTCGGTCAAAGAGGTCATCTATTCGAGGCATGGGGTACCTGTTCCGAATGGTGGCCTTGTTTACATCTCGGTAATCAATACATAACCTAAGAGTTCCATCCTTATTCTTTACAAAGATCACTAGTGCACCCCAAGGTGACACACTGGGTCGGATAAATCCTTGATCAAGAAGTTATTTAAGCTGTATACTCAACTCATTAAGCTCTGGGACTGTCATTCGATAAGGTGTTTTGTATATGGGTTCTATTCCTGGTTTCAAAGAAATGGAGAAATCGATTTCTTGAACTGGAGGCAAACCTGATAGCTCTGGAGGGAATACATCTGCAAATTTGGAAAGTAGTGGGTGCAACTTATCCAAGGACTTCTCATCAGCACGAACCATCTCTACCGCATAAATCTTGCACCCTTTCCTCATATACTTATTAATTTTCTTGGCTGATATGAGGAGCAATGTAACATCATGTCTAATGCCTTTTATTACTATGGTTTCTCCCTGGTCATTTTTTAGGAGAATTGTCTTATTATAGAAATCCAATATAACTTGATGAGATTCAAGCCAATCCATTCCTACAATTAAGTCGTAAGTCCCTAGAGTTGTGCTATATAGGTTCATCTTGGTATCACACCCCCCAATGTTAACATTGTAATCTCTTACCATTGACCCTACTGATTATTGAGAGCCTGATGCCATTTCTACCATTCTAAAGTTACTTTGCTCATTAGCTGTCAATCCACATCTAAGTATTGTTGAAGTAGAAATAAAACTATCAGTGGCACCTGGATCAATTAACACCAAAAGAGGGACGTTATTGATCATACCTGTGGACTCCACCACTATGGCTTGGTGCTCAGCCTGGCAATGGTTTGTGGTTGCATGAATTCGGTGTGGGTTTTGTGGTCTTCCTCCTTTTGCTTTGTGTCCCTGTTGTTTAATCCCGGTTTGATACCTTGGACAATCCCTTCTATAATGTGGACCTCCACATTACCAACATTCTACTTGTTCTTGATTCTTACATTGTACCTGTCCTTGGCCACCAAATCCTCTACCCCCACCATTAGTGTTTCTCAAGTAAGGCTGATCCCTACGTCCTCCTGGAGGCAACCGAGAAGTTGCACTAGCGATCCGAGAAACATTGTTTTGTCTTCCCTGGAATCTATATGGCTACCCCCTTGTCTATTTACCCTCATTGTTGGATGTTCCTTCCCTGTATTTTCATCAACCACCATTCGTTTTTTCATATTTATCGTTCTTAGGACTTGTTTGGATAAACTAGTGGTTGCTGCCATAGTGGTGGGTTTCCACATGGCGACTTCCGCTCGGACCAAGGGATCGAGTCCATGCAAGAATCTTTTAGCTTGATGTTGATCATTAGCCATATAGTCCACGTGATGGACCAACGCATAGAATTCAGCTTCATAGTCCTCGATAGATCTACCATTCTGTCGTACTGCATGGAAAGCCCCTACTTGTTGGTGTTTGTACTCCTATGATACCATATGTGCTAGGATAGATTGAAATTCTGCGCTATAGAGTGAAATATTTTGAGTATCTAGTTATTATGTGCCCTCAAATAAATAACTTAGAGGTCGATGGTTGTTAGCATTGCTGTAACAACTATGGTTGGTATTTACGGAAATCAACAAATGTTTTAATTTATTGTTTCTGATATATTAAAACGGTTCTGAGACATTATAGTGAAATGCATCAGATTTAAGCCATATTTCCATAAATAAACTTATCACAAACTACCCTACAATGTAAACTGTAAAGCTCATGTAAATTAAAGTGTATTGAATAGTTTCTAGTGCCCAACCACTTAGGCTACGATTCCGTGTATTTAGATACCAACAACGGGCCAATAAATTGTATCAACAAGTGGGATTACCGAATTAGAACAATGTTAACAATCCCATACCGTTAAATGTAAATTATCCATTCATCATGCGCATTAACAGCTGGAAGAGAACTCAAGAAAATTCGTGCTCATTTATTTAGCATCTACATAAAACTATTCGTTCCTTTATAAATTGTTTGCAAATTTAAATGGCGCCAGGTCTCAAATGGTCATAAGGGTGAACTATTTAACTCAGTTAATTACGAAACTATGTTTGGGTTTCTACATTAGTAATGAGAGATCAGTTATATAGACACCACGAAACTCTATTTAAAGAACTGATTTTGGTTGAAGAAAATACATGCAACCATAGAATGAAATAACATCAATACATTAATTCTAATGCAAATCAGACATTTAATCAAACAAACTATTCCAAATCTGTACGATTTTGCCATTGAGACTAAAATATACCATCATGTGGTTTATATATATACTGCAATTTGTTTACTTAATGCATAAAATCACGACCCGATGCTAAAAAAAAAACAAAGACTACGACATTTTAAATTTGGAAGGGAAACATTTGCGATTTCATTGATATGTCATGTGCCCAAAAGAAAATGCTATATACCTGCGTGGAATAAAAGGTTGTTCGAAGGAATTCGTGGTAGATTTATTCGATAAACTCATCAAACCCTTTTTTTATATTTCTTTTATATTTTTCTTTATGACTGTGATGGTTCGTTTTTAGACTGATCCGTTTCGAATTTTGAAATTAAAACCTGTGTGGGTCGACTCAACATGTATTTAAAAAAAAAAAATGTTATGTATACATCAATTTAACCGAACCAACAGGAATCCGAAGATTCAATTAAAGAAAACTAGAGGCATTTGGAATCTTCCACAAGTATCGTATTCACAGCTAATCTCATGAGTTTAGTGTAAAGCAGCCTCAAATTTTACTTTGCCTCATTTAAAGATCAAAGGAAGTTTCGATCCCCTTTAAAATATTATCTAAAAGTCTGTAGGAAAAATCTCATGTATAGATCTGTGAAGCATGTTTGAAGCCAAATTTTTCAAGCAACATTAATAACCTTTCTGTCGCATTCAATGCTCTGCGTATACTGGAACATGCCTTAAATTGATGGACACTTTAATGTTTCGCATGAGCTTGCCTAAATATCTTTATCACTATAATATATTGCCATTGATATTTTATTTGATACAGTTTTCATGCACTGGTTATTATAGGATCTATTCATGGCATGAGATTGAGTTGAAAATTGCGTTTGTCTAACAAGTCCGTTGTCAACAAAGAACTGTTTCACTTTGCTCCTACAACATGAAATTGCTAGCGTCAACATTGCGAGTTGAGGTCTAAGAATATGTAATACAAAACAATTCATGCAATTTATACTGTGCATAGTGTGTGGGATTTGGCATGGTCTTGATATGATGAATGGTTACCTGTGAAGTGAGATTTAATTGAAGGCAACTGTGTAATGTAATTAAAGAGAAAACATGCCTATGGAGATCATCCAGACACGACATCTGGTAAAGTTAAAATTGATGCTTGTTGCAAACATTACACTACCTATGATCTTGACTCTGGGCAGAGCCTCAGTTGGTTTGACTTTGATGTTGTGATTACTCAACAAGACATAATGGATACTTTCCAACCGCCATTTGAGACGTGCATTAAGGATGGAGGTATGAGTAGTGTATTGTGCTCTTTCAATAAAGTCAATGGAATTTCTTCATGCGCAGATCCTGCGCTTTTGGTGGAATTGAGGATAGAGCCAAAGCCAAAGAGGGACAATGAGAAACCTTGTAGCTGCAACTTGTAGAGCCACATTATGTGGGTGATAAGTCACAAATAGAGTTAAAAGCTTCAAGTCATAGGAAGGATGTGACTGTAATATTCCTTTTTAAGTGGATAGAATCATTAGGATGTGACTATAATTTTATTTATTTTTTGGTTAAATCATTTAGATCGAAGTTTTCTACATTAAAATGTTTATAGGCCCTAAGAGTTGAACCTAAGCTCTGATACCATATGTAAAAACCCCAAAATAAAAACATATAATTAATTAGATTAATCATGCGATTTATAATCAGCACACAATTTATCAACTGATTAACATCAAATTTCATAAATATGAGTAGAGACAACTTACCTGTGGCGATGATGTTTCTCACTTGTGATTTCGGGGTTGAATGCTAGTTGAATTCTGCTCACTGCAACAAAGTCTTGGGGACGACTCTCCACCAAACCGTAGGCTCAATTGCACAAAATCTTGCTACAACTGGCCACCCCCAAGCCCTCAATCAATGTACTCACAACACTATTATCCCAAGAGAATGGATGATGGAATGCCTCTCATCTTCCTCACCATCTATTAGATAGAGTAAACATTGGAAGGGGAACCAAATGCACACACTCCATGTGTCAACATGCAACTTTACTGCTTTCTTGTTTTATTTCTTTTGTTTTTACTTTTTTTTATAGCTTTACTGATTTTTACTGCTTTCTTGCTTTATTTCTTTTGTTTTTACTTTTTGATAGCTTTACTGTTTTTAACTATTTTTCTGTTTATTTATATTTATATTTATTTAGAGCCTTAGTATTGTTATTTATTATTTTATTATTATTTATTTACTATTTTTTTTTTCTCGGTAAAACTAATTCTATTAAGAGGAAGTATGGTACAATATGAAGTTACAACCAAGAGAAGCAAGAAAACGGGCAGCCAGAAAGGATTGACTATCCACCTTGGCCCCCATAGAAAAACCAAGAAGAGAGCAGTGCTAAGCAAGAAGTAACAAGAAGAACAAAGAAACAAGAGCAAAACAGAGGGTTCTACCCAACGTGGGTAGAATCAATTATTCGGCATTTTTTCCCTTTCTTTTTACCAACTTTGACCCAATCAAGATGACTCTGTTGAGCTGGCATGATTTGCAAACTGAGCTGGGCTGACGGAGAGGTCTCCTTGTCTGAATCCGAGGGGGAGGACTCATGAGTTCTTTTTTGTGAAATTGGAGGGACAGAAGATTCCTCAGGACCAGTCGAAGGCAGATCTTATGCCTGTGTTGTATCCATTCCTTCCGCATCCCCTTCCTCTTCATCTGAGTTGGAATCATAATCATCCATGGGAGGAGGATCATGAGGTTTCCAACTTTTGGATTTCGGCTTAGGATTGGCTTTCTTCTTTTGGGCAGGCATCAAGGGACAAGAGCTCTGAAGGTGCCCTATGTGATGGCAATTTCGGCAGCGAAAGGCTGTGTTCTCGTAATCTAGGGATTATTTATTTACTATTACTATTACTATTTTTTATTTATTGTTTCTTATTTATTTTCTTGTATTTTAATATTATATTATATTATATGATTTATTATTTATTATTTATTATCAAGGGACATTACACATCGAAGGTTACCAGGCAGAAATCTTAAAAATTGGAGGTCCTGTCCTCATCCCCCACATCCACAAGATTTTCAATCAAGCAGTCAAACAAGGGTTCCCTAAACCATGGAATGAGAGCCTCATTATCCCTATTTTTAAAAGTGGGCATACAAATAACCCCTCTAATTATTGGACCATTATGATCAACCCTCTTTTAGCTAAGCTATATGGTACTATTTTGGAAAAGAAATTGAGCATATAGATTAAAAGTGAAGGTAAGCGGGCTAAAGGCCAAGCAAGTTTTAGAAGGCATCACTCAATAACAAACCACCTCGTCACTCTTAGGATCATTGTGGAGGATTGTTGTAATGATAAATCCAATCTCTTTTGTTGCTTTGTGGACTTTAGAAAGGCTTTTGACACGGTTCCTAGAAACAACCTTTGGAATAGATTAGAAGAGCTAAAGGTTCCTTTCGAGTTGAGAGCTGCTGCTATAAGATTATACGAGAATGTAATTGCCAACCTAAAAAGCAAGGAGGGGTGGTCGAAAGATATTAAATGTAATATTGGAGTTAAACAAGGTTTCCCCCTCTCCCCTACCTTATTTGGCATTTACATCGACAAGCTTGAAGGGTATTTTGAGGAAGCAGGTTGTGCTGGCACGATCTTAGCTGGGATAGTCATCATCCTTCTCCTTTATGCTGATGATATTGTTCTTCTCGCAAGGTGCCCATTTGATCTTGATAAGCAACTTAGGCTTCTTAAGGATTTCTGCTCTACCATGGGTATGACTGCTAACACTGACAAAACAAAAGTTATGATTATCAAATCCAAGAAGGACACTTACGCTAATTTTATGTATGACAATAATA
>APFE030354111.1:80048-103445 GCA_000404065.3 Pinus taeda
TGGAGGAAGTGTATTCTTACAAGTACCTAGGAATTGATATTCATCACAAGCTCAACTGGAACTATAACATTGAGAAAAGGATTAATGGGGGATGGAAAGCTTATTTTGGTCCTGAAAATAATTGTAAAACGACAAACCTCATAACGTGGGATAAAAAGAAGTTCCTCTTTGAAACTTTAGTCACTCCTGTTATCTTATATGGATGTGAGGTCTGGGGTTGCAGCATCTCTAGAGAATCCTGGAGAAATATTGAGCGAATCCACAAGCGTTTGATAACGTATAACCTGAAAATTAAAAGTAATACACCCTATCCTATTCTCCTTATAGAAGTAGGCCTTTCCCCTATTGAGAGCCTAGCTATGACTAGGCTTCTGTTGTACAAGCACAAACTCAATAACATAGGAGATCATAGACTTCCTAAGCTAACTTTAAATTCCAGCCAAAACCACCTAAGGCTCAAGCGAGGGTGATATAAAGACACAAGGGCCTGGTTAAACCTTTGGGAGATCAATGAGAATGATGCACTGCACAACATTAATAACATTAAAAATATTGTTACTTCTAAGTTCAAAGAAAAAAAGTGGTGTGAGAAAGATTTAGCAGCTAAAAGAAAATTAAGTTATTATAAGAAGGTCATCAACCCCACCCTAGAAGATCAAAAGTATCTCTCTATCTTAACTAGCTCAAAGAAGAAAATTAATATAGCGAAAATTAGAACGAACTCTCATGAGCTCCATAGTGAAACAGGTTGTTGGGCAGTTCCTAAAACACCATGGATGGAAAGGATCTGCCATCTCTGTGAGAATGGGAACTTCAAGGATGAAAACCACTTCCTATTAGAGTGCCCCGCATACAACCACATTAGATCTCAGTTTCATAATATTTGTCGCAATACTGACCTTCCTAGCCTTTTACGATGTCAAAATTATAGTGAGCTCGGTAGGCTTCTCTCCAAGCTTTTTGAGCATAGGAATAAAATTCTTAAATCAAACTAAATAATTTGTTTCTTTAGGTCCAATAAACCAAAATTTGGTCTCAATGGACATAAACCATCATCATCATTATACTTTATTTAATACCAAATTATAAAATGCAATTCACTTCTTTCCATCAAGTATTTAATTAATTATTTTCACGTTTATCTTCTCTTTACATCTTCACATGCATTTTATTCTTACATCATTTTTTTAACAAAATAACCCTACACACGAAAACAAATCAACATGTGAATGACCATCAAACCTAAAGTTTATTTATTTTATATTATTGATGACATTTGTTTTTTTTTCCCATAAGGAAAAAGTTGTAATTTCTATTATGAGGAAGAAATTACATTTTGCAGATGCAAATCGCATATTCATATGTGGCCGCTGGCCATTCAAAGTTCACAAAAATAACCTGAGTGTTCTGGATCTCCTCGCAGGGAGTCTAACTGTTATAGATACAAAATTTAAATACCAAAAGCTTGCTCTACGCAGAGAGCACTGTAATAGTCATCATGAACTGTACAAAAAGTATATCAAAAAAGGATGCCATATTCCAAATCTATTTTTATGGATGGGTCGGTGACCCATTCCTGTTAAGATCTATATAAGGCCTGTGATAATATTGATGGAATGTTCCATCAATCTTTTCCTGTATCAGCCATTGGTCTAGATGGCTGTGCGCTGCTTCTTTTGACAGTTGGTTTGCTTCAGTGTTCTGTTCCCTGTAGATGTGACGACATTCAAAAGATTCAAAAGAAGTGATTAGTCGTTTGGCCTCGTCAAGTATATTTCTCAAAGAGTAAGTAAAACAATGTGATGCAGAGTATATCCAATTGCAAACAATATGAGAATCACCAAATAACTGAAGGTGTCTGTAATGCTTTTGGATAGCAAAGTAAATGATATGTTTGGCTGTGCTGAGCTCAGAAAAATTATTGGTGCCATCGGGAAGTTTAATCTGGATCCTAAAGTAGTGAGATTCATTCAAATATAAGACAGCACCCCCACCACATCCTGTGTCCTGAGCAGAGCCATCAAAGAAGGCCCATGGCTTGGACTTATCAATGTTAAGAGGAGTGATAGAGCGGGCAGGTATAATTCTATCAGGCTCAAGGAGGATATTGTAGTCAGCAATAGTATGGATCAAGATGGTAGGCCAGTTAGGGGGTCTGTTATTGAAGATGGAGTGGTTTCGGGCTATCCAGATAGCCCAACAAACAAGCAAGGGTAAGTTTATGAGCTTGCTAGAGTGGTCTCTGGTCCAATTGCTCCAAGCTTCCATGATGTTTGTCCCATTCCAATCCTTGAGGTCAGGAATTTGCAGTGATATACTGTGCCAGAGGGACCTAGTGACAGAGCAGTGGATGAAAAGATGATCGGTGTTCTCCTCTTCACTACAACAGAGGTGACATCTGAATGGGCCGTGAAAGGATCTTTTCAGAAGGTTTTTACCAGCGGGGATTTTGTCAAATATGATGTTCCACATGAGTAAACGACATCGTGGTGCGGCCTGGAGCTTCCAAATCTTATTCCAGTGTGGAAGAATGTCTGGTGGCTTATATAGTTCCATTAACTTCAGATATCCCTCCTTCGGAGTATAATGACCATGTTTGGCAATGGCCCATATGAGTTCATCAGGTCCATCTGATAATCTGATATTAGCTTGAGTGAGGGCTTCAGTATAATTGTTCCAGTCTGACTGCCACTGATCCGGTATGCTCAAATGTGCCGATGAGTGCCAGGCCTGTTGAAGAAAAACAGAGTTTGCATTGTCACCTATGTGGATAATATGAGATATACCCCTGTTGTGTAGGTGTCTGATAAGTCCATCCGGGAGTCTGTGTAGGTTGCCACAACCTACCCAGGGATCTATACCAATCCTTACATCTTGCCCACTCTTAATTCGCTAGGTTATGCCTTCCCTGAGGAGTGGAAGGGAGAGTATAACAGCCTTCCATATATTTGAGATATGGAGACCTGGGTTGTGTTGCTATCGGAACCAATCCATGAGATGGGAGGGTCTTATATATTTTGCTTGCGCTACCCAGAGGCTGTCAGTGGTCAGTAGTTGCCAGCCAAGTTTAGCAGCTAGGGCTTTAGCAAGCAGGTCTAGTCTCTTGATACCCCATCCACCCCATCTTTTAGGCCTCGCAATGGTGTCCCATTTTACCCAGGCAAAAACTTTCCCAAGTTGTTGTCCATTCCATAAGAATCTGGTGCAAATGCTCTGTAATCTGTTTAAGATTCCACGAGGAATCCAAGCCAGTGTCATCTAGTATACAGGCGTGGCTTCGATGACAGTTTTGATAAGAATAAGTCCAATATGCTATTTTGTAGCCAAGAGGTTTCAGCCGATACCCCAAATACTTGATGCTGTCAGTGAGCATGGATGAGGCAAAGGGGAACCTCTGGGATGCAAATGTAGATTCCTGGTGAGAGCAGCCAACAGTCGTAATCGTGGATTTACTATCGTTTATCATTGATGACATTTGTTATTATTATTTCTATTATATTTAAAATTCAAACATTAAAACTAGAGCTTCATCCTTTATGGAATGGGTAGTGGCATTAGTAGTGGTATTAGTTAGCGGGCTATGAACATACATCCGGAGTTAACCAATTACATTCATCTCATTTTTTAAAAGAAATGTGTGGTTATGAGCATATGTTATTTCCCTTTTATATCAATGCAAAGGCTCGTGTAAAAAGCTTCAATTTTATTGTGCATTAGGGTTCACACTTACTAGTGGGTTGTTAGTGTGTTGTATGGATTTAGTTTATCATTATTATAATTGCTTTTTAAAGTGATTTTTTTAAAAGAAAATTAGCTATAAAAATCTATAATTTTTATTCTCTTTGAATTTCAAATCATGAAACAAGAACACAATGAAATTTGTGGATAAAGTTGGTGATGAGTCTATGTTATTTCTCTTTTATATCAATTCAAATGCTAGTGTAAGAGCTTTAATCTTATTGAGCATGAGGGTTTATACTCACTAGCTGGGGTGTTAGTGTGTTGCATGGACTTAGCCTATTATTATTGAATTGTTTTTTAAAGTAATATTTTTAAGAAAATTGGTTATAAGAATTTACAATTTTTATTTTGTTTCTAATTCAAATCATGAAACAAGAACTTCAATCTCCCTTAGCAATAGTAGTTATACTAATTTGTTAGATGCATGCATGTTACACTCTTTCTTTATATATAATGAATGTTGTAATTGAAACTCGTCAAATTCAATTAACTTATAATCTAAAATCTTATATTAAACATGGTTTGATTTTCAAGAATATATATATCATGTGAGAAGTCATATTTGATTAAAGTGCATGTGTTATTTGAAGAGAAATCTTTCATACCTTTAAATATCGTCATTTATTAAAGTATAAATTTGATTTTATATGTCGTCGATGTTTGTTTGTTTGTTTGTTTGTTTTTTTTTTTTTAGTTCAAATTCAAATAGTGGTAGAGTATGTATTTACATAAACTAAACTTGTCAAATTGTTATATGGTGGTGAACCCTTGTTCAAAAAATAATAAGAACTCTTACATTAATTTGGTTTTTAGCTACATCGGTGACCTTAAATTAAATTATTATTATTCTTCACATTATTATCAAATATTATCATAAACAAGAATATACATGTCACAAGTTGGTATTATAGTGTTCTTCTAACTACCTCATCGTATTGTATATGTTAATATAGTTAAACTAGCATAAAATTGAGTGAAGCGAGTTTAGAACTCTAATTACTTTATGCCATTGTATATGTAACCATATAATCATATGTACATGCTTTGCTTCAAATTGCCTTCTTTTTTTTTGCTTAATTTGATATTCATTTATCAAATGAGGTTTTTGTTATGCTTTCCGTGTGGAGTAAATTTTATGTTGTGTTGTGTTTTTAGACAACCTAGCATCACTAAGTACAAATCCATGAGTTTTTTTATTTTTATTTTTTAAGCTCATTATTATATATGTAAGGTTATAAGGTTATTGTTAGGGGTGATAGGTGCCAAGGGGATCATTCTTGATCCTGAAGAAAACACAAAAATATCTTCAAGTGGGGATTGTGTAGAGTTTCAAGCAATCAAGCAAATACATTAACTTTGTTTCAAGGGTTGAGGATTATTGATGAAAAGTACATCAAACGGCTAGTCGTCATATGGGATTTAACTTTAATCATGAAAGTGATGTTAAAAGCCTCCTTCCTAGGTGATGGCATGTTAGTAAGAAATCTCAAGACAATCAAGAAACAAGTCACCGAGTTTGAGAGAGTAGAGATATTTCAGATTCTCTAGTTGCTTAATCACCAAGGAGATAATCTAGCCAACAAATCTACTCTTTTGGAATGAGGTAAATCAAAGTTAAAAGAGGGGAGGTTTATTACCTCATCCCCTAAGTAGTAAGCCATCAACATGCTTGCATGGTAAACATTTTGCATGCCATCACACATTAGGTGGTTAAGTATCATTCATAACACTCAAGGTATATTTAGTCCATAGTACCCTCGATACTTAAAGGTTGATGTGGGCTCAAATTCATCAAACACTTTGAAAAATTATTTTTCTTGTAGGTGGAATAATGGATCTCAATGTCAATTTATTCCCTGAGGATTTGTGGTATTTTATTGGTTTGTGGTTCATCGGTGTACTTTGACCTAGTATGTATTATGGCTAAGCATTAGATTGCAATTCTTCTCGTCTTTCTCCATGGGATCTTAACTCTGCATATTTGTTTGATTTAGTACATAAGGATTAATTTTATTTATGGCTCTAAATAGTGGGCCATGAACCTTGGTGGCTTGGCATCTCAAGTTTGCGTAGTCTGGGTTGCATTGGTTTGCAAGGCTATCCAATTATTGGATTGTGTTTATTGCTTGGGGTTTCTCTATTTTAGAGGTCCTTATTGCTCCAAAAATCCCCTGCTTCCATCAACTCATAAAAAGTTAGCATTCCATCCTCCATATTTGTTTAAAATAGGCTTACTAGTATGAGTGTTGTGACTAGAGACAAAGGGTTTGCTTAGGTGTTATTTCAAAGTATCAACATAGATCACGGGTATTCTATGAGGTGTCCACTCAGTGAAACCATTGAAATTCATAGAGCTTTAAGGAGATAAGAGAAATACATCACTGATAATTGAAACTAAATATTTTCAATAACTGGTGGAATGCACTTCTAGGAGAAGGCTAGGAAGTCTGTTGCTTTCATTTTGGAAACCTTACATAGTTAGGAGAAGTAGATAGAGGAACCTCAAGTAGAGTGTGTTGCTCTCTGACGCCTAGTTGTTGGTCTACTAAGAAATAATTTCCTAGCACATTCAATTGTGAGGTTGTCTGTTAGGTATACAATGAAGGAGTTCAAATAAGAAGAACCAATAAAATAATAGTAATGGGATGTGACAATGCTTGAAGTAGATCGGAATTTGATCATGACCAATACAAAGTACTAGGAGGAATCTCACTTCAAAAATGTTTTTATTGAGTAATATATATTGTTTTAATTCTAACAAATATTAGGATTATTTGTTCATATATATATACTTGTAGTAGTTTTTAAGAATCCTCTACTAAGGATATTTTTTGTTTTCATAGACAATCAATACCAAATTTTGGATATTTCTATGAATGTTTTGTTGGGTAGTCATTTTGATTCATAAACTTTCATGGATATTCCATTGGACAATTTGTCACAACATATATACTTAAATAGAATATAAAATATGACATCTACACTATGAGTGTTTATTTCTCCTTAGATTTCTAGATCTGTTAATTAGTGTTTATTTTGTATGCATGCAAATAATACATATGAAAAAAATAGAGTACAACAAAACAAAAACTCACAAACCACAATTGACACAAGATATATCCTAGGAAACCCTTTCGAGAGAAAACCCAGCTAGAAGGTGAGGGAACTCTACTTTTTTTCTCTGAATAAAAGATGGATACAAGTATAAAGAAGTAAGGCTTATGTCATGTGGGAAACTATAGTACATAAATCCTCTTTATGTTCTCTCTCCTTATCCTTATCAACTACTCTGCTCGTTTATGGAACAAAATGAACTCGAAAAGAATGGAACCCCTCTTCCTCCTTGTGGCCCAGTTATAACCCAACCTAATAGCCTACTAATGGCTAGGTTTGACTAACTCAACTCTTAACTAGAGTTACAATATTGACTCTTCTAGAATTTTATTCATCATGGTCACATGGCTAGCCCCTTCTCCATAAATAACAGGGGTTGATGTGGCATCCTCTCGAATTATGGTGGTCAAAACAGGGAGGTCAACTTCTGAGTCGCATGACTTTTGCATACAGATTCTGATTGAGAAGATTTTTGCACCATTGGAAAGGTCCTTGTGTGTAGAATAGGAAAGAAAGGTGTCACACTTACAAGATAAAGTTTTACCCCTAGAAGATGTAATTTAATGCATCAAACTTCTCCTAGAAGTTTTCAGACCCAATTTGCCAAACTGGGTCTTGCCGATAAAAATGGCCTTATGAGTTGGTCCCTCCACTTTTTTCTACTCTAAAAGAATCAAGATGGATTATAAACAACATAATGATGCAAGATGGGTCATACCTCCCCATTTTGGGAGGATTTTGGTCCCCAAAAGTTTCTACTAAATGAGGTGAAGAATTTTTTCTTCCACCTTTTCTCACTTTTACCTTTTAGTCTTGCCTAGAATCTATCCTTTCAACTGAATATGCCAAAGGTCATGTTTCCCCTATCTTGTAGTTTTGGACCTCTTTTGTAAAATTATATGTTTTGTCAACTTGGGTGGTGTGTGATAGAAAACCCAACATGTTGTAGTTGAGTTGGCCCCCACCTACCTCTTTTGATCTTAGTGCCCTCGTACTTCCACTTTTCCTTGTCAATAGTAAGCGACAACGACCTAATTTTTAAATTATTCCCTTATTCACCCTCACATGTGTGGAGAAATGTTAGAAAAAGTGGATTTTATGCCAAATTTGACTAAGACATTTACTAGTCTTAATTGGCTATAAAACCATTCACTTTTTGCACTCGTAACATTTCCTAATGCTTTGAATGAATTCAAAGGGTAAGTGTAAGAAATCTTCATACCTAATGTTTTACCTTTTTGTGATGCTGGAGGTAGCTTTATGTATTTGCAGGTGTTCTCATGTTATTGTTGTTGCTGAATAAGTAATCCTACAATAGTCTACAGGAAATCATGTAGGTTCCTGAGGTCATTTTTATAGAATTAGAGGGGGTGTTTAAATTGTTGATGTTGCTTTGGAGATGTAGGAGTTTATGGCATGCTTTGATATTTCTCAAGAAAATTGGAGACTTGGGCCAGTAGGATTTCTGCAGGCTACTGCAGGACTGTGTAGTCTCCTGTAGTAGCTGTTGAGCCCTGAAACTACATATCTCCTACACATTTTCCTAGACTTTTTCCCCTCACCCAGACCTCATAAACTATCAAAAATCATTGCATATTGATTCTAAAAGAGCATTGAAATGGTTTTCTAACTATGTCTTTGTGTTTGCTGTTTGAATTAGATTTTGCTCATGAGCTGCAGAATGCAGCCACTTTCCGCAGTTGATTCAACTTTCTGTAGTTGTTTTTGTTAAACTCTAGGTTGCAGGTGTCATCAGGCAAAACAAGGCACGTGGGCAAGTTAGAAATGACCTGGACATGGATCAGGTCCTATTGGTTCAGCCGGATTCATTAAGGAAAGCCGTGGTCAACGGTGGTCAAATGGTGGTCCAACAAAGGAGTCCTACGGCAACCGGACTCTGTTGTCAAACACGTGAAGGATTCATGGCCATTTCTAGATCCCTGGGGTCATGTTGACACCTGTAGGTTGCCCCATGATGTGAATCCAACAACCACTCTTGATAGATTGAATAATCTTGGCAACCAGTATGCTAAGCTTACGAACGTTGTCCTTTTACGTGTCTTCAGTTAAAGATATTTCATAGGAAAACAATTATGAATTTTTTGTTATAAATAATGCGTTTCTAAACGCATAGAGTTAGTCTTTGTTGATGTAATTTTGCTGTTAAAAAGTTTACTATGCCGTGACACTAAGTCTTGCTGCTGTAACTGGTTTTGAAATATAAAGAAGACTCTGTTTCTGTATGACTGTGTGAGCATAATTCTAGACTAATAGCCTGTTGACCAAGGCCGTGCAGAGGGCCCCTACACGTTGAGGTTTTGTTTTCCTTATTGCTGTAAAGTTTTTATGTAGTGTTTCTTTATTTCCATTGCACATATTTCATAGTTATCCACCTGTGTATATTTCATTTGTTATGGTATTAACATTTCATTCCTGTACATGATTCTTCAAGCTTTGTATATTGTTGTTAACACTGATTAGTGTGTGTGCATTTTCAAGATAGAGTAGGCCCAAGAATTTTCATTCAATTTTTGCAATAACTAGTGACATGGGATTAGCCTCTCTGCTGACTTTGCTTTTCTTAGTTTTTTTAATTCCAATTATGCTTTGATTTCAGTTTTATTTACTTGCTTTGTTAGTTAGTTTAAATATTAGATTGCTCATATCATTGACGTTATCTCCTAAAGCCATAGCTTAGACTACTTGGCGAGCTATCGAACTATGAATGATGTGATTTGATTTTAGTTTTACTTTTCTGCAATTAGATATCAACTTGCTCATATCATTGATGTTATCTCCTAAAGCCATAGCTTAGACTACCTGGTGAGCTATCAGACTATGGATGATGTGATTTGATTTTAGTTTTACTTTTCTGCAATTAGATATCAACTTGCTCATATCATTGACGTTACCTCCTAAAGCCATAGCTTAGACTACCTGGCGAGCTATCGGACTATGAATGATGTGATTTTAGTTTAGTTTACTTTTCTGCAGTTAGATATCAACTTGCTCATATCATTGACATTATCTCCTAAAGCCATAGCTTAGACTACCTGTCGAGCTATCAGACTATGAATGAAGTGAATTGATTAGTTTGATTTGTTGAATGCAGTAGCTTAACTCATTTTTCTTTCTGTATTTAGATAAGCAACAGAGATAATGGTTTCATGATTAGTAGTTCATTATTTGTTTGATTTGAATAGTAGCACATTTTCATTCTTGTTCAAGTATTAATTTCATCACTAGTATGTTCTAAGACCCTCTGAAGTGTTAAGTTATGGAAATCATTATAGAGGACATAATTGCCTTAAAATCTATATTAATACTTGCCTTCTAGAGTATTCTTAAAACTCAGGGATAGGATTTCCATTCACATTAGGAGATAAATAAAGATAAAAACCCCCAAAACAAAATAAAAAATAAAAAACGACAAAAAGTAAGAAAGGAGTTGTCTTGCACATATAGTGCGCTAGACTTCATCAGTTTAAGACTCCTGGATTGATAATTAATGTAGCAATTTAGGACACACTAAATTGACTAAACATTTTGGCGCCGTTGCTGGGGAAGTGTAACTAGGTAGCCAATCTCTTACATAAAAAAGAAAAAGAATGGAAAATTGATAACTTCTTGAAGTATGCTCTCCTCTTGCACCTAGTGTGAACTGGAGGATCAGAAAAGAGAGTTATTAGTTCAATAATTTCTTGATTATTCTCTCTTCTTGCACCTAGTGTGATCTGGAAGATCGGAAAGAGAATTATTAGCTCGACTTGAAAAAAAAAAAAAAAAAAAAAAAAAAAAAAAAAAAAAAAAAAAAAAAAAAAAAAAAAAAAAAAAAAAATGACATGCATAGAGCAAGAGATTCTAGGGGAAGGTTTATAGCTAGGGCCAAGAGTTCGATTTTCACAAACCCAGCTACTTCAAGGCATAGACAAGATTCACCCCCATCTACTCCCAGCCTTAGGATTCCTGGAATTCAAGGAGCAACAGCTGAATTAGAGGATTCTCCTACACTATCTACTAGATTTGATATAGGAGAAGAACCTTTCTTCACTTCTACAAGGGAACATATTGTAATCAAAGAAGTAGAATCACCTGAAGAAGAGGAAAAGGGAGAAACTCTCTCTCATCCACCCTTGATAGAAGAACCAGAAGATTCTAAGGAAACTATCACGACGGAGGAAGTAGTAGATGGATTTGGAGGAGGGGGTAGAGGTAGAGGAAGAGGAAATAATAGAGGCAACAATGGTGGAGGTAGAGGTAATAATGGAGGAAATATGGAAGGATATAACTCATTTGGATTCCCTATAGTTGACGAGGAAACCCATACAACAATGAAAAACATTTCACCATCTGTTCTCCCAAACTTTTATGGGTTGCGAAGTGAGGATCTTGAAACATTTCTATTTGAGTTTGAAGTCATGTGCCGAACCTATGACTATATGGAAGACTCTCAAAAGCTCAAACTGTTTCCTTCAACATTGAAGGGAGCTGCTTTGAAATGGTTTATGAGATTATTCACCCAATCTATTAGGACTTGGAATGATATGAAACAAACATTTTTGGATAGATACCTAGACTATTGCATGCCCACCAATCATAAGGATGAAGTATTCAAAATGATGCAAAAAGAAGATGAAAACTTGGAGGATTTACTTGAAAGATTTCAATACAACTTAAAGAGAGAAAAAATTAGTAATTTAGATGAGGAAACCTTGAAAGCCCTTCTATTAAAAGCCATAAAGATGAATGGATAGATATTTTAAACATGATGGGGAAGGGAGATATTTCTCAACTTCCACTTCGTGATATCGCAGAACTATGTGTCCATCTCTCAAGGGGAAAATCTAAAACGGGAAAAGGGCCTAGATATCCTTCTCTTATTAGAGTAAACAAATCTGCAATTGGATCAGTAAGTAGGGTAGAGATTGGAAATATGCTTGATGAGTTCAAACTGATATTCTAGGGAGCCTTAGTGAACAACTAGACACCCTTAAAATACAAAACAAGCAGAAAACAAAAGCTGATGCCTTGGCCATCTTTTGCCAAAAATGTAGGAAGAAACATGTTCTAAGGGAATGCCCCTTGGATGCAAAAGTTGTAGAAACATGTATGATTTGATTAGAAAGTCATGAAACCAAGGATTTTCCTTCAATTCCCGGGCTCAAAGTTGTCTTTCAAGAAGATCCAAATTCAGTAGAGTCCCTTTGTTTTGTTTTAAGAAGACCTTGGCAGGGGCAACAAAATCAAGGATTTAATAACCCTATGAACTTTCAGCCCTCGCCAAAGTGGAATTCTTGGCAACAACCTTGGCCCCAACCTCAAAATCCATATCAATCATGGGCACAAGAGATGCAAAATCCTTATAGGATATTTGCTCAATTTTATCAATATCCTCCATCTTTTCAAAATCAACAAAATCCACAACATCCAAATCAAAACCCACAACTTTCATTACCATTTCCACAATAGTAACCTTCTCAACAAAATCCAAATCCTCAACTCTTGCTTCCATTTCAACAAAAGACAAATCAACTACCAGCTCAGCCATTGCCAAATCCTAACAACAAAAATCCTCAGAATGCTTACATGGTAGAAGGACAACAATTTCCTACCTATATGATTGTTCCTCTTAATGATGTACAACTCAGGTCTGGTAGAGTTTTAGAAAAACCTTCTATAGATGTTCAAGAGCAAGATACCTCTGAGGAGGATTCTCTTAAAGTCAATAAAGGTTATGAGGAAGCATTTCTTCAAAACCCAAACACTCAAAAAGAAAAAGAGAAAGAAAAAGAGTCAACCCCCACAACTCCTATAGTTGATCAACTTGCATCTTCATCCACACCTCCTTTCCCTGGAAGATTACAAATTGACAAAGGGGTGGAAAAACAAATCTTGTTGCCTGATTATGATTTCCTAGATGAATTAAAGAATGTTTGTATCAAGATTCCCTTGCTACAAGCCATTAGAGAAATTCTTATTCTAGCAAAAACAATAAAGGAGTTGAGTCTTAAAAGACTAGGAAGGAAACCAAGAGATTCAAGAAGAATCCACCTGGTAGGAAAATTTGCAGATATCATGATGGGAAAAATTACCATGCAAAAGTACGTAGATCCAGGTATTCCAACTGTCAAGACACATATAAATGGGATAGAAATTCCAAACACTTTGATTGACTTAGGGGCTGCTATCAACATTATGAGTAGATAGACTATGGAACAACTTAAACTTCCTAATATTCTTTTTACACCCACCTTACTGCAACTTGCAGATAGATCAATAATCAAACCAGATGGTGTACTATAAGATATTTCAGTCTCCTTAGATTCTTGGGAATATCCAGTACATTTCATGATTTTAACTCCCAAGAGTAATTTAGGAGGGCACCCACTCATCTTAGGAAGACCTTTGCTAGCCACCACTGATGCTTTCATTATTTGTAGATCTGGGGATATGTACATTTCTGATGGTAGTTCGACAAAGAAATTCAATTTGTATCCTCTAGCAAAAGCAATTACAGAAGTAGGAGACAATGAATGGGTCGATGATGAGGACACTATACAAATTGTCTTTACCATTTTCTGAAATTAGTGAGGATAGTCAAATTTTGAACACTTTAGAAAATTTTGAAACATATTCGAAATATGACCACACACAATTTCAATTAGATTCTAACATTGAGTATTTATCATCAAGACAAATGTCTCTTTACTCTATGGAAGAGTTCGGTAGTTCTACCATTGAGATTTTTCCAGATAAAACATTGAATATCAACAAAAATTTGGAAAAATCACAACAGGAAGAACTAACCAAAGTCTTGCAAAAATATTCTCCTGCTTTTGCATGGGAGTATACTGACATGAAAGGTATTGACCCTAAGACTTGCATCCATCATATCTATATCGAGGAAAACAGTAGACCAATCAGACAACGTCAGAGAAGGATGAATCCAAATCTTAGGGAGACAGGTAAAGAAGAGCTCCAAAAACTACTCAATGTAAACTTCATTTATCCAATTTCAGATAGCCAATGGGTTTCTCCTTTGGTTATAGTACCTAAAAAGAATGGTAAATGGAGGGTATGAATTGATGACAGGGAATTGAATAAAGCAACTTTGAAGGATCAGTTTCCTTTGCCCTTTATCGATCAAGTATTAGATACATTAGCAGGCAAAAAGTACATCTCATTTCTGGATGGTTTTAGTGGTTATAATCAAATTCAGGTAGCACCTGAAAATCAGGATAAGACCACATTTACCTGTCCATGGGAAACTTTTAGTTATTGAGTGCTTCCTTTTGGATTATGTAATGCACCCGCAACATTCCAAAGAGCAGTACTAGGAATTTTTTCTGATCTAATCCACGATTATGTAGAGGTTTATATGGATGATTTTACAGTTTACGGTGATTCGTTTGAAGAGGCATTAGAAAATTTGGAAAAAGTCCTTATAAGATGTAAAGAAACAAACCTTTCATTAAGCCATGAAAAATGCTTTATGATCTTTACTGAAGGTATTGTTTTAGGACATCATATTTCAGGGGATGGGATTAAAGTTGATAAATCAAAAGTCGAAGTCATCTCCAAGTTGCCTATTCCAAATTGTCAAAAAGATGTTAGAAGTTTTCTGGGATTCACTGGATATTATAGAAGATTTATAGAAAACTTTATCAAAATAGCATCTCCACTCTTCAAACTGCTTATAAAAGACTGTGAATTCAAATGGGGTCCTGATTGCCAATCAACATTTGAAACTTTGAAAACAAGAATATCTGAAGCGCCTATCTTGAGAGGACCAAATTGGAAACTTCCTTTCCATATTTCTACAGATGCTTCAGATACAGCTCTAGGAGTTGTGTTGGGTCAAAAATATTTAGTTTCTTATGCCATTTACTATACCAGTAAAAATTTAACTCCCACTGAGTTGAACTATACTGTGACTGAAAAGAGTTCTTAGCTGTTGTTCATGCAATAAATAAGTTCAAACATTATATAACAGGCTATGAAACTTTTATTCATACTGATCATTCTGCAATTAGATATCTAATGAACAAACCTATTAATAATGGAAGAGTTACAAGGTGGCTCCTACTTTTACAGGAATTCAATATTTAATGTGTTGGATAGACCAGGGAAACAAAATACAGTAGCTGATTTCTTGTCTAGGATTCAGAATACTAAAGAAGATTCTCCTGTAGAGGATAAGTTTCCTGATGAATAATTATTTGCAGTAACTACTAAGACCTCTTGGTATGCAGATATAGCTAACTATTTGGTTACAGGGAAACTACCTCTACATTTATTTCCTAGTGAAAGAAGAAAGATTATTCAGGAGAGTTCAAAATATTCATGGATTTCTAACGAATTGTTTAAAACAGGGCCAGATCTTGTGATCAGAAGATGTGTTAGGGAAGATGAAATCCCTGATATCCTCAAAGCATGTCATGATGAACCATGCGTCGGACACTTTGCTGACAAAAGGACAGCCTATAAAATCCTCTCTTTAGGATATTATTGGCCATCCCTCTTCAAAGATGCAAAACAATATGTCAAAAGGTGTGACAACGACGAAAGAGTAGGCAAACCTACCCTTTCAAATGAAATGCCATTGCAGCCACAGGTACTCATCAAACCCTTTAAAAAATGGGCTTTAGACTTCATTGGACCTATTAACCCACCATCTAAACAAAGAAAGTATATATTGGTATGTACTGATTATGTCACTAAATGGGTAGAAGCCAAAGCATTATTTTCTGCTATTGAGCATTCAGTTATTAGTTTTCTTTATGAGGATATTTTTACTCACTTTGGTGTTCCAAGAGAAATTGTGACAGATCAGGGAGGCCAATTCACATCCAACCTGGTGGAGAAGCCGATGGAAGAATACAAAATCAAGCACAGAAAATCTACTCCTTACCATCCGCAAGCAAATGGTCAAGTGGAGTCTACAAACAAAGTTCTTGAAGGCATCATTACCAAGACTGTTCATCTACACAGAAGAGATTGGGCAGAAAGGCTTCTTAAAGCCTTATGGGCCTATAGAACTACATGGAGGAACATAACAGGACATTCTCCCTATGGACTTGTTTATGGGAAAGAAGTCCTGCTCCCCATTGAGTTCCAAGTTAAAACTTTCAAGATGGCGGTTCAATTGGGAATGGATCTATCATAATCCCAAAAGCATAGAATGGAGCAGTTGAATGAACTAGATGAGATCAGATAAGAGGCAATCTTAAGAATTGATCTAGTTCAATATCAAAGAGCTAAGTGGCATGACAAATACATCAAAGAGAAAGTTTCAAGAAGGAGATTGAGCATTGCTATTTGATTCCAAGTTTAAATACTTCAAAGGTAAATTTTAGACTCATTGGCTTGGGCCACATGAGATTGACAAAGTCTATAGTAATGGAGCGGTAAGAATAAAAACCATTGATGAATATCAAACTCCTCTTATTGTGAATGGTCACCGATTAAAGATCTATCATAAGCCACTCTCAAAGGAGGAATTTGTCAAAATCTTTCAGGATAATTCTGCAATAAGGCTGGTGAAGAAGAATCCTTCTTCTCCACCAGCCTAGTCCTTATTCTTTCTCTGTATCAAAAAAAATAAAAATAATAATTGTATAAGCCTGAAAACCAATCATTGATTGGCAGTCTTATACAGAAAATACAGGGCGAAAATCAGAACCTTCTGACACCCTATATTTTCCCAAAAAAAGGGTCTCTCTCTCTCACTTCACAGTTTCATGTCACTTCACTTCATCTTACTCCATTTCACTCCATGTCACTTCATTTCATTTCATTCCACCAATAAAAGTCATTTCATGACCCGTTTTCATTCACTCAGTCATCATTCATCCATCTCCATTCAGTCATATGTTCATTGTATTAGTTTTCGCAGCTGCAAACTGATTCCGCAGCTAGTTGTTGATTTCGCAGCTAGCACTCTGTTATTCAACAATAACAGTCAGATGTTAGCCAAATAATAAAAAGAACCAAATGCAGGTATGACAAAGGAAGTATTTTGAAGATATGAAGCACCTAAGAGCATCAACAGGGAGCAGCTAATCAGAGGTTAATGGATGGAAGTGGTAAAAATTCCAAGGTATGAGTAAGATTCATTTCAAATAGCATTTTAAAGCACATTTGATATAGTTATAAAACCATGGCTCCATTATATGTAATGATTGGCATTGATGGCTTCCATAATCGTTCCATGGCATTGATTCCTCCACGAACCTTGCATTAATTTTTAAACGGCCTCATGATCAGCCTCCGGATTTAACTCGTGTTTGTTTGTACTTTAACACTCCATCTGTGATACTCATAACATTGTTTGCATTTGAATTGAAAGCGGGAAGAGAAATGGAGCGAGGAGCACTGAACCCTACTGCCGCCGCCGCCGCCTCTGTGCCCTCGGCCTCTGTTCGGCCTCGGCTCTCTGCCGCTGAAGGGGAAAATCCAGTCCAGATCTGGAGGTCGGAACATTCTTCATTTCTTTTGAAACAGGTTTTGTGCAGAAACCCGGAGCCGGTGCCGAACCCAGACTACGAAGCTGCCGCTGCCGCCATCGCCTCCCTGTCCTCGCTCGCAGCTTGGTCCCTGAGCGAACTTGCTGTTGAATGGAGGGCTCGATTCAGGATCTTCAGGAGGAGCGAACCTGAGATGATGCTCCAAGCGGAGTTTAAGACGAAGGAAGAGGCGTTCCTCCATATGTTAAGCACAGGCACGAATAAGGGGCCTCTCTTCAGATCAGATACCCTTTCCTTTGCAACGACCCCGAGCTGGAGCTACAGACGCCTTAGGCAGAAGATTTCCTCTCTCCCACTGCCTCCTTCGCGTAAAGAGTTGGGAAACTCAAAAGATTCTAGCCCTCTGCTGCTCCAGAATTCTTCTGAAAACTCCTCTGCCCCTTTTCAGGTTCAAATCGCACAGATCCTTGGCAAGACCATTCTGCAATGGGTAAACCCTACAGATCTTGTGCAGAACCTCAAAGCAAATTTGGAGCACAGACTTGGGATTCCCTCAACCCAACAGAGGCTTATTTTCCAAGGTAAACAGCTCGATGATCCGCTTCCTCTCTCTTTTTACAGCATAAAAAACAACAGCTCTTTAGTGTTTTCCTTTCGCTTGAGAGGTGGAGCTGCAGGTCAATCTTCTTCTGCTCCTCCATTCTCCTACAAAGCTGCAGTCCACTCTGAGATACCAGCATCACCTAAACCTCCCAAACCCAAGCCTTTTTTGGTTGACAAGTTGGAGGAGGTTCCCTCTGTAGAGATCTCCTACTCTGACCTTGCAGACAACACCCAAAAATTTGCTGAAATGGCCATCATATGCAGATTCAACGGGCTCTGGCCACGCTCAAAGGATCTTTATGACTGGATCAAAGACAACTGGACTCATAGCTGCAAGGTTTATTTCTGTGCAAAGGGATACTTCATAGTGCTGTTCAATCACACCGAGCACTACGAAAAGGCCTTAGAAGAAGGCCCTTGGTTCATGGGTACATCAGGCCTCTTCTTAACTCCATGGTTCCCAGACTTCGACCCAGCTTCAGCAGTCATCACTAAAGCCCCTGTCTAGATTAGACTTCCTAATCTCCCAATACACCTGTGGCGCACAGAAGTATACAGGCAAATAGGCAACACCTTGGGTTGCTTCTTAATGGGAGACTACGCGAGGGAACAACAAGGGCTCTATACATATGCTAGAATATGTGTGGAGCTAGATTTAAGCAAGGGACTGCTAGAGCAAATCAATCTCAAGATCAATGACTCTGTTTGGACCCAGATTCTAGACTACGAAAACACTGCCTTCCGATGCCGTCATTGTCGCCTAATAGGGCACCTGCAGAACTCCTGCCCTTCGCTGACAGTAAAAATGAAAAAGGGAATCTTCGCAAAAACCAAGCCCAAGCGATGGGCTCCCTGTCCCCCATCGCCAGCCGGAAGCTCTTGCTCCCCAAGTTCGGAGGATGACGAAAGCGATTCAGAACCGGACCAGGCGCCTCAGCCGATGGTTCCGCCCACGAAGTCGAAGGGACATTCCCATGTCACAGCAATCTCCCAGAAACGCGCCCATGAGACTTCCTCCTCTGAATCTGAAAAGGAGTGCACGAAGATCGAGAATTCCAGTCTTCAAGTTGTTTTAGCTCATTCTCCCCAGGATGGCTGGACAAAAGTCAACAAAAAGAAAGGGAAAAAACTCTGTGTTGTAGCTTCTGCCCCTGTGGGGTAAAAGTCTGTTAGTCTGTCTTTGCTCTCAAGTTGTTTGTTGTAGCTCTGAGACTGCTTCTTTCTTCCGGGACCGAGGTTGATGGATCCATCATTTCCGGTCTCTTGCTTCTCATGATTGTACTATATTTTTCTTTTACTTAATAGAATTAGTCTTTATCGAGAAAAAAAAAACACTCCACCTGTTAAACCGGGTAATTATGGGGATGTAATCGATTTGATCACGGCTCTTCCCCGCCGCACAAATCCGCAGTCATTTTGAAAACATACTCACGCCTATTCCGCAGCCTTCTATCTCAAAAGGCTGAGTTCATTCTATTCCCATACTATTATGTTTGTCATTTCTACCCTGTTCACATAAGCCTCTGCTCCGCTCCGTGAACGCATTCCCGCTACATGTTCTCTGTTTCTCCATTTACAATCACTGGTTTTTCTCCATAAACCTTGTCCATTCCCCGCTAACCCAGCCTTCTCGACTCCGTCAATCCATTACTCACGCAGACGTATTTTAAAGCAGGAGGAAGGAATGGGTCTTTTGTTGAGAGCAGAACCGGAAGGGCCCAAATTCATGGAGGGGTATCCACAATTGAAAAGCATACTAAGGAAGGCACGGTGGCTACGGTTCATTCAGAAATTCAAAGGTTACAATAAAGAAATTACGAAGACTTTTGCGAGGTCTTTTAATGGCATGGAAGTTGAGGTTGGAGACCTTAAGTTTGCAGTCACCGAGGCATCTATAGTAGTCGCAACGGAACTCCCACAGGAGGGAGAACGGTGGTTCAAAAATAAAATCTTTGACGAGAGGGCCTGGAGGGTTATCCTACACAATCCAGGTATGGATATAACCATTTTCAAACATGGAATCCCTGTCTATGCTTTAGAAGAAAAGTGGGCCAGTCTATTGTTGATAATCCAGAAGTTTATTACCTTTGAAGGACGATTTGGGTCCATGTATATGTACCACACCCGATTGCTGATGAATTTTCTAGAAAATCAAACCATTAATTTGCCTTACTTTTTATTGAATAGTCTGAAAAAGATGTCCGTAACTGTCCAAAAGAATCTAGAGGACATAGAACCCCACCTGTACCATCACGGGCTTGTGAAAATTTTAATTGAAAAATAGTTGAAGGAAAAGAAAGATACCCGGGAATAGTTTTTGGTTAGAAACTTCTTTCAGGATCCACCTGAAACACCAGAGAGTAGCTCAGCAAGGAAGAGTAGGAGAAAGAAAACAAGTGTGAGAATTCAAGACACTCCTACTAACATAGCCAAAGAAATTAATCAAGAAGAGAAGCTGGTTGAAAGTAAGAAGGAAAGAACTGAGGATAGGAAGCAAAGAAAATTAAAGGGGAAAAGAAACATTGAGGCTGTCTATCAAACCCCAGAACCTTCCTTAGAAGAGGACCATCAAATACTGTCTGAAAGATTAGTTTATCTTCAAGAACAATTAGTTGCAGCAAAGAAGAAAGGGAAAGAAAAACAGAGTGTGGAGAAAAAGGACACTAGCTCACAAAATTTAAGAAGAAGCTCAAGACTTAAAGGGAAATTAAGGACAGTACAAACTAAAGGGCCCCACTTCATTGACTTAGGAGGGGAAACACCGGAACAGCCTTCAACAATCTCTCCTGGTCGTAGCTGACACCATACTCCTATTTCTCAGCCATATTTTGACATGAGTCCTTCTCGGCCAGATTTTGAGATCAATCCTTCTCAACCAGATTCTGGGGTCAGTCCAAGAAAGACTACACCCGAGATAGACCCAAACCAGCAAGAAATGTATGATTTTTATATTGAGTCATTGGAGAAGACTGCCACAGATCCAGGCACTTCATCTACCCAGCCTAATGCAGCACAAGAAGCTCTAATCCAATCACTGAAACATGAAATTTATGAACTGGAAGTCTTAAATAGACACATCAAAAGAGAAAATGAAACATTGAAGGAAAAAAGAAGATTGGATAAGATCATTCACGACAACACCGTGTTGCATCTTGGGCTATGGTAGAAGAAGAATAGGAAGTTGAAGAAAAAGAGCAGGAGGTTGAGTAGAGCTCTTATCAACCTCAAATTCAGGTGCTTAATGAGAAAGCCTAGGATGATAGTGGTACCAAGAAAGAAGAGAAGAAGGCTGGATGTGCTAGCAGAGGTCTCAGAACACATGAACTGAAAAGAGGATGGTCAAAGTTTTGGTTGCATGGGGACATGCAACACCTTCACAGTGGGGGTATGTTGAGCCCTGAAACTACATATCTCCTAAACACTTTCCTAGACTTTTTCCCCTCACCTGAACCTCATAAGCTATCAAAAATCATTTCATATTGATTCTAAAAGAGCATTCAAGTCGTTTTCTAACTATGTTTTTGTGTTTGCTATTTGACTTAGATTTTTCTCATGAGTTACGAAATGCAACCACTTTCCGCAGCTGATTGAATTTTCCGCAGCTGTTTTTCTTAAACTCCAGGTTGCAGGTGTCATCAGACAAAACAAGGCATGTGGGCAAGTTAAGAATGACCTAGACATGGATCAGGTCCTATTGGTTTAGCCGGATTCATTAAGGAAAGCCGTGGTCAACGATGGTCAAATGGTGGTCTAATGAAGGAGTCCTACGGAAACCGGACTTTGTTTTCAAACACGTGAAGGATTCGTGGCCATTCCTAGATCCCTAGGGTCATGTTGACACTTGTAGACTGCCCCACGATGTGAATCCAACAACCAATTTTGATAGATCGAATAATCTCGGTAACCAGTATGCTAAGCTTACGGACGCTGTCCTTTTACGTGTCCTCAGTTAAAGATATTTCATAGGAAAACAATTATGAATTTTTGTTATAAATAATGCGTTTCCAAACACATAGAGTTAGTCTTTTGTTGATGTAATTTTTCTATTAAGATTATTGTGTCGTGACACTAGTCCCACTGTGGTAACGAGAGGATTCTTCCTCTGTTTGAAATATAAAGAAGACTCTGTTTCTATATGACTGCGTGAGCATAATTCTAGACTGATAGCCTGTTGACCAAGGCCGTGCAGAGGGCCCCTACACGCTGAGGTTTTGTTTTCCTTATTGCTGTAAAGTTTTTATGTAGTGTTTCTTTATTTCCATTGCACATATTTCATAGTTATCCACCTGTGTATATTTCATTTGTTATGGTACTAACATTTCATTCCTGTACATGATTCTTCAAGCTTTGATATTGTTGTTAACACTGATCAGTGTGTGTATTTTCAAGATAAAGTAGGCCAAGAATTTTCATACAATTTTTACAATAACTAGTGACATGGGATTAGCCTCTCTGCTGACTTTGCTTTTCTTAGTTTTTTTAATTCCAATCATGCTTTGATTTCAGTCTTATTTACTTGCTTTGTTAGTTAGTTTAAATATTAGATTGCTCATATCATTGACGTTATCTCCTAAAGCCATAGCTTAGACTACTTGGCGAGCTATCGAACTATGAATGATGTGATTTGATTTTAGTCTTACTTTTCTGCAATTAGATATCAACTTGTTCATATCATTGACGTTATCTCCTAAAGCCATAGCTTAGACTACCTGGCGAGCTATCAGACTATGAATGATGTGATTTGATTTTAGTCTTACTTTTCTGCAATTAGATATCAACTTGTTCATATCATTGACGTTATCTCCTAAAGCCATAGCTTAGACTACCTGGCGAGCTATCAGACTATGAATGATGTGATTTATTTTAGTTTACTTTTCTGCAGTTAGATATCAACTTGCTCATATCATTGACGTTAGCTCCTAAAGCCATAGCTTAGACTACCTGGCGAGCTATTGGACTATGAATGAAGTGAATTGATTAGTTTGATTTGTTGAATGCATTAGCTTAACTCATTTTTCTCTCTGTATTTTGATAAGCAGCAGAGATAATGGTTTCATGATCAGTAGTTCATTACTTGTTTGATTTGAATAGCAACACATTTTCATTTTTGTTCAAGTATTAATTTCATCACTAGTATGTTCTAACACCCTTTGAAGTGTTAAGTTCTGGAAATCATTATAGAGGACATAATTGCCTTAAAATCTGTATCCATACTTGCATTCTAAAGTATTCTTAAAACTCAGGGATAGGATTTCCATTCACATTAGGAGATAAACAAAGACAAAAACCCCCAAAACAAAATAAAAAATAAAAAACGACAAAAAGTAAGAAAGAGGTTGTCTTGCACATATAGTGCGCCACACTTCATTAGTTTACGACTCCCGAATTGATAATTAATGTAGCAATTTAGGACACACTAAATTGACTAAATAGTAGCCACAAAGATCCCTCGTGCTCACCAAATGTTAGGAAA